>JAYRBT010000037.1:8403428-8417620 GCA_036023395.1 Myiotriccus ornatus
TTATTAATTTTCTAACTGGCAAATCAGTTTCGCCTTGAAGTTCAAAGACAGCAATGTGCGTCCACGGTAATGCACTGAGAATTCACACAGGAACTAGAAGGAATCAGAAAGTGAGAATTCAAAGGCGAAAAAAAAGGCAGCAGGAAAGAAATCAGAGATCAAACCTGGATTTTTTTTCTCCCTTGCTCACCCATCCCCATTTAACATCACTCACTGCCGGTCCAGCAGGGCTCCTGTGGCCATGCTGCCAAATGCAGGAACAGCACAGCTCAGGCTGGAACCAGGAACGGGGCCCTTTGGGAAAGCTGCTCCCCAGCTCCTCCCCATCCACCCCAGAGAGCAGGAACGTGGGCTTGGAAAAGCAACCTGTAGGACAGCAGGGGAGAACTGCTGCTCTGCCAGGATTAGCTGCCAAGTTTTAAACGCCATGAATGAGGTTTATTCACCCACTACCTGCCTCAGTAACAGAAATATGATCCTGGAGTCTTAACATCAGAGATGCAATTCCCTACCAGCTAATGAGAGATAGGAACAGGCCAACATACTAAATATTTTCCTAAAACATGCATGATTTCAAAGCCATCCTTTCTAGCGCTTCAGATAGGCAGCATATGCTCACCTGTTGCAAAGCAGAGCATATGTTTTGTTCTAACCCATTTTGTTCATGCTTCCAATAATTCACTTAATTCACTGTTAGCAGTCATCCCTCAGCATCTGCAAGGACATTTCATTGACAGATTTCTAAATGAACAGTAAAAAACCCAAATCAAAACAAAAAACACAGGTACCCCTAAAGTCCCAGTCAAACAGCACATAATTAATTGTTTTAATTACTACACACTTACAAAGGCATTCTATATTCTTAAAAAGTAAGCTGAAGGGGAAGCACTGAAAATGCCTGCAATTACTCTGAAAAATAAATGTACTTTTAATGTGAATGTAAGTTACCTTAGTTCAAAATAGTTTTATTTTAAAGAAAAAAATATGTATTCTTCTAGCAGCTGTCTCAATTTGAAAAGCTTAATAAAACCAACTCCTCCTTCCAGAGTTTGTGATGTTAATTCCATATAATACGAACAGCAAAAATCTGTGAATTCACACTTGCAGATCCTCTTTCAGACTAAGAAATGCTATTCTGTGCTGAGAAATGGAGCCCTGCAGTTGGGCATGGATATACTGCATTATCATACTGATACAAAGATTAAATTCCTCTATCATACAGTTCATGAAGCATTCCTTAAAGCAGGGTAGCCATAACCACCACGCCTGTGAAGGCAGAAAAAGAGCTAGAGCATATTCTCCAGCTGGGCAGTGTCCACACTTTGTTATACCCCAGTGACTGCTTTAGGATGGCTTTCTCCTAAGACTAGTTCAACTTCCCTCTGTTCTTTGAGCATCTTGTTTGTTGTTCCAAGCATTCTTTCTGGCAAGAATGGTATAAAAAAAATTAAGTTCCCTTCCCCAAAGCCTTCCTTTGACAGATACTCAGGACTCCTACTATTTTTCTCAGTATTCCTAACTGAACTAGTCCTAATTTAAGTCAGAATTAAGAATAAGTTGGGCATTAATCTCCAGAACAGACTGCATCAGTTTGTGTATTCTATTCTAAAGACTGCAGTGCCCACTTTATCTGGAATATGTTTATAAAGACAAGGTTTCAAGATTCAGCAGCACTTGGATAGTGCAACTAAAAAACATACATAATTCAGCTTCCTAAGCAGCACAACCAAGCCTGAGAAAGATCTTTATCTACGAGCTTACTTGCTAGCAATATCCTTATCAATCACAGCATATGTTGTATCGCTTACACAGGAAGCAAATACTTTCTCAGTCTCAGCAACTTAAATTCAAAGATGCCAACTGCAACTTAAGGATTGAAAAGAAATCAATTTGCAAAAATTCTCTTTGCAATAACACCGAACTGGATGGATGCTACTGTCTGTTACCTCCTCCTAAGGCAAAAGCACAATGAGAGGGAATCAGAGAATTATTAAGATAATCAGGTCCAATCGCTAAACCCAGCACTGCCGTGATCACCACTAAACCAAGTCCTCGAGGGCCACATCCACACGTTTGTTGAACACTTCCAGGGACAACGACTTCACCACTGCCCTGGGTGCTCTCTTCCAATGCTTTACAACCCTTCACGTGAAAATATTTTTGCAAATATCTAATCTAAACCTCCCCTGGCACAATTTGAGGCCATTTCCTCCCATCCTGTCACTTGGGAGAAGAGATTGATACCCTCCTGGCTCCACCCTCCTGTGAGGCAGCTGTAGAGAGCAAGAAGGTCCTCCCTGAGCCTCCTTTCCTCCAGGCTGAGCCCCCACCCCGCTCCCTCGGATGCTCCTCTTCAGATTTGTGCTCCAGACCCTTCCCCAGCTCTGTTCCCTTCTCTGAACACACTCCAGCACCTCAGTGTCTTTCTTGGGTAAGGGCTCAAAACTGAACACAGTATAATGTTTGCACAGCCTACACAAAAGTGAGAATGCTACAATCTATACCATCAGTCCTGACCTACAACATCTCAAAGCATTTCGCGCTGGGTCCTCACAGAGTCATAACAACACACATATGTCAGTGTTGGCTTGAGAACCAGAAATAGGTGTTGTCCCCCCAAACATGGGTTAAACTCCAGATTGTGATGACTTTCCTGCTGGAGCCCAACCTTGGTACAACTCGCTGCTCACTCCTAAGTGTCAAGTTTACAGATTGTTCTTTAATCTTAGTAAGAGCTTTTGCTGATATACTTTCTATCTAGATTGTGCAAACATCTCAGGACGTTTCCAGAAGTTACCAAATCCAAACTCAAAGTAAGATGTGCATTCTACACATACAGTAAAGCCTGAAAAAACCCAAACACTCACGGAGGAAAAGCTCTACCAAAACCAAACAAAAAATACTTCCCAGAGACAGAAGCTTTGAGTATTTCCACACTTCATCATTTTTCCTGTCTCATAAGGCTATTTCAGGATATGTAGGGAGAAGGAAAGCTACCTTTGTTAACAACAGTTTGGAAGAAGGAACTAAAGAAAAATGAAGTCACCACCACATCCACCCATCCTAGACACAAGCACTGAAATAGCACTCCAGCAGCCACACAATTCAGGGGATGTCACATGAGCATTAGCAGAAGGTGTACAAACACCCAACTCCTGAAGATACCACCCAGCTGCTTCACTTGCTAAATAGGTTTTCCTTTAAAGTCAACTGTAAAAAAGTGATGTTTAGATGCCACAGGCAAATTTTTTTCTTCTGCAAGAAGCAGCATCAAGAGCTTTCCCTACTTTTGTATATTAATAAAGTTCTATTTACTGGCATAATTTAGAAACTCTCACTGCTACATTAGTAGTTAAGTTACAAGCCTCTATTTCCCTGCTGAATTTCTATAGCAAGAGAAGCCTTACTCTTTGACCCAACTACTTAGATCAAGTAGACAAGCAAGCACTTTCTTCCTGTGGTTGTTTTCCAATGCTATTTAGCTACGTAGGCAGTGACATAATTGATTTCACTTGCTGAACTAGAAAAGGCTGTACCAACAGAGAAGTGCATCTATAGCAGAAATGTCTTAACCCACAAACATTTTTCTCTGTAGGCCATGCATTAAAACAAATTATCATCACTGAAAGACAACATTTCTTATAAAGTGAAACCATTCAAAATAATACACGAAAAATCTGCCACTTCTACAGTGGTGTTCCAAGTCTAGTTAGGAGATCATCATGTAACATGAAGCATACAGAATTTCACAATGAAAACTAAGCACAGCAGAGCAAGATACAGGAATCTATGCCCAAACTGTTAGCATCCACACAGAAAAGTTCCAGGAAAAAACGCCATTGCTTTGCTGTCCCAGTTGGCCATGGCAAAATTTCTCTGGGCCAGAACAGCAGTGATAAGGGAGTGAACATGATATCCACAACACAGGGCTGACAGGACAAAGCAGAAGGGAAACATGCCAGAAGGAGGAGGAAAAGAGAAGTCCACAACAAAAGCTTGTCTGAGGTAACACTTTCATATGACATATATGCTGCCTCCTGTGGCACAATCAAGGTAAAGGTTTAAATCTCAATTATTTGATCCAAGACACCAAACCTAGTGGCATTTAAAGTGGCAAAACCTCCAAATCTTTGTTTTTGAAAGAACATACAGTGCCAGCTCTGAGCAGCCAACTGTCCAGGAGCTGGTGGGGAAGGGAAGTCACTGAGGTAAAAAAGCCTGAGATGGGTTAAAACCTTGACTGACAGCTGACCCATCAGGTATCTTCTTTAAGACTCCTGCCCGAGTCTGGTCAAAGTTTCATGCAAGTCAAACCATCCAAGTGGCAATTTCCATCTAAAACTTTTTCCAGAATTTCTGATCAGCTCCCACTGAGAGCCAAACCTCAAGTTTTCAGTTCCTCTTCAAACCACAAACCAGGACCTGCTCCTTCTTTAGGGTGCCCTAGAGACACTCCTGTGGTTCCTGAGGAGGCCCCAGGTCTGACCCACTGCAGGCCCACCGGAGCTTCCACACAGAGTGGAGAAGGTCTCACCGTAACTGGGTTTTGCCCAAATCCTAGTTTACTGCATCTACCTCTTCTACACGTAAGTGTCTGTAGCAAGGCTCAAACAAGGAGCTAAGATGCAGTAACTGGACTACCCCCAAGCTGCAGAAACTAGAAAGGAAATCAAGTGGTTCCTCCCCCAAGTCAGTATTTAAGCAATATATCTGTAACATAAAGTCACTCCCATGACTACAAATGCAAAAGGGACCCAAGAATAAACAAGAGGGGAAAAAAATTTGTTGTGTGAGGAGGAACTTCTGCTCCAGTTAAAAAGCATACATACTGGAGTGATCTGAAGCTGCCTATAAATATTCGAGAACATCAAAGCCGGTCCTGTTAAATTAAAAATGCTGTCACACAGATAGGAACTAGCCTCTAGCACTGCCAGCTTCAACATGTGAGCCTCTGATCTGAGAGGCAGAGGCTCAGCTCTTCAAGAAATTTTATTCAACACAAGAAGGGGGAAAAAAAGTGAACCAGGAGTTGAGTTTAATAAGGATATTAAATACCTTACAAGTGAGCTAATTAGAGCTTAACTCCTTCAGGACACTCCAGCCCTTTCACTGACAAGGACAGTAGCTTCTTCCCATACAATTTCCAAGGCTGGCATGTTTCTGGGCTCCAGGAATGTTCCTATCCAAGCCCCTGAAACAAACACTTACGTAGTCTTTGAAAACAGAGATTTTGTTGGTTTCACCTTAGCATAACTTCAATCACACTGCCTACCTCGCACATATGTGTGTGTTCCTTTGGATGGCTATTTCACATCAGGGACCTGTGTTTAATACTAAAGCTGTCCAGAAAGATAGATTTCAGATGATCATTATCTTCAGGCAAGTGTGGGAAGATAACAAGAATGGTAGACAACAGGAGAACAGATCACTTCATTTGACTTTTATTATTTGAGGAGATTCAGCTCCAGTGGCGACTGAATGTAAACAAAATACATTTTGTGGTTGAGAAATTTATCGCAACCTGCAACTACAACCTCATTATTTTACCATAGGAAAACCTCTGTCCATTTCCAGTATCCAAATCAAAAAAGACTATCCCAGACAGCTACAAATGCGGGGCGGGGGGAGGAGAGAAGTAGTAGCTGCTTTCTCAAGTAAAATAGAGGAAAACTGAAATTAACATCATGCCTTGGGAGTTCTTTTGCGTTAACTAGTCCACAAGGTCTTTTCTTCAGACACAGTTTTGGGATACAAAAGATAATATCTTTCAAACAGGCAAAACACTGCCAGCTAGCAGAATGGGGATACCTTGCCTCTGAGCAAAAAGAGGTCTCCAGCCCTTGGCTCCTATTAAATACTGAACTCAGCAGCATCTCCTGGCACTGTTTCAAGGGTTCATTTCTTGCTCCCAGCCCTGCTACACATCATCAGGACATCTGCCAGCTTGGCATCCACACCATGAAGTGTTCATCTCCCCTTTACCCTCACAGCAGGCGAGATCTGCTCTGAAAGGCTTCTAAATAAACACAAAACAGGTATGAGAAAGTATGATGGACCCTAGTAAAATACAATACGACTGGGAGGGGAAGGAATACCTTTCCCTGTTATACACACCCTTTAAAGGCTGCCTTAGGAGAAAACCCAATGCACCTAAGAAAAGGGCAGCAGCTGCTACGCTGCATACCCTAACCTCTGTCCTCATCTCCAAAGACAGCAAGGACAGGTAAAACCTCAGTGCAGCAGGAACAGACAGCACTCGTGTGCACAACTGGCATGCTGTGTGTATATATATAATGTTTTATCCGCGAGATAGAAAACAACCAAAATCCTCACATTAATGCAGAGAGTAACATGGGTCTGGGAAGCCGAGAGAGTCTGCATATATTACACTACATATTTAAGGTTGTACTTGTGTCTGGAACATAACAGGCACCTAATCAACCTTTGTAAACTGGCTTTTCATCTTAAAGCCAAGTGCAACAGCAAAAGTCTCTAAGCAGCATGAAAAGGAAATTTAAAAAAATGAATGAAAGAAATCTGCCTCTGTGAAGAGACACCCTAAGCCACCAGAGCACTAGTAGTACTCAAACCTAACAGAAGCACAGCTTCACCAATGGGATAAGTGCAGAAAAGCACAATTTTTGACAGCCTCCACTGGGTATCTGCAAGAGCACAATTCCCTGGTCGCCTCTGGTTTAAGTGTCAAGTAGTGAAGAAAAATGCAGAAAATGGAATTATTTTTTTTAACATGCCTCTTCTGTCGCTGTTCTAACAATTTCAAACCACATCTTTGTTTTTAAACAACCTATTTTTTCTTTGCCAATCTCTTTTAGTGTGAAGGACTCTCCCTTCAAGACAGGAAACAAGAAATAAGGCCAAGCATTCAACTGGCATTCATTCTGTTCCCATACGTAGGCACACACTCTTCTTTGAACACATTTGAATACTAAAGTGCAGATGCCCAAAAGAAAAGATAGGATGTAAAAATTAATACTTAACACCTCCTAAACTGAGCACTTCCAAAGCAGTAAGTGCATTAATGCAAATACATGTACCGCTTACACAACTGGGTAGCACATAAAGCAGATTACTGCCTCCAGATCTAACCTTTCCTTAACCAGTCTGATGCTGGCCTCCTGAAAGCATTCACACTTTGAAAAACTGTTTCTGAAAGTTATTTTGGTTCAGAAGGGCCTCACTTTGCAATTCCAAAACAAGGACTAGAAGACTGTAATAAAAAAAGGGAGCCTTTTTAAATACACGCTCCACCACAAGATGGTATAAACTGGAAGAAAATTACTATGTATGCTAATCAATGGTTTTATACAACTACTCAAGACTTTCCTATAAGATCTGCTTGCAGCAAAGCTGACTGCAGTTCTTTCCCTCCAAATCTGCCACACTGAATCATATCCTCTACAGACTTCACCTGGAGTCATTTCAGAAGCCCTTTACTAGGCAAAGCACTTAAGAAGCAGCTGCCCTGCCCCGTCAGGGCACCAGTGGGGTGCTCAGGGGAAGCAAGTGCCAGTTCCCCATGGGGCATAGCTGGCCACAACTGCTGGTAACACTGTGAAGCAGGTTGTAATTATATATAAACCACTGCAGTCACACAGATCCAGTCTCAACATAAATAAATACATATTTAAATGAAGAAAGTTCTCCAAATGGCTCCACGTTTAACAAATTTTGCCACTTCTCTCTGGGATGTTTTCCTAGTTCCACCTCCCAAACAAGCAAGAGGAGCACGTGGAAAAGGAAGTGCTCAGCATCCCGCCAGCAAAGGCAACGTTTTCAACAGTACAAACCTTCAACATCTGTGAGGAATATATAGTCCATATAAACATATGGACTACGCAGAAAAAGTTACCTGAACTCCCACAAACTACTTTTCCCCACTTGATTCCCCATCTTTACTTGGAAGCGCAGAAATTGCACTAGTTGGTCTGAGCCCTGAGCCAGTGCTCTGAGCTTTCTGCTTCTATTTACGTACTTAACCTACTTTATTCTTATTCCTCTAAATGGGTCACATTAGCATTTTTTGCTATTTCCATTGTAATCTCTCTTTTACCACATTTTCTTACACTGTGTCTCCCGCTTTCTCTTCAAGGGATTGTCTCAGTCTCGCATGCCAGCAAAGTTCTGGTAGAAGGATTCTGATATTGCTGCAACTCTGTGCAAACAGCACAGACAATGGAGCTTCCTCCAAAACCAAGAACTCATCACTGAATTTGGTACCTTATCTTTGGATCAGGCCTCTCCCCCTATAGGAATGCCTAGAAACTTTTATTTATTACTGCCTTAGATTCATTTAGAAACAGTTGACACAGGTGCCCTTAACTCTCTCTTAACACATTATAATGTACTGTAATAGCCTACAGCTTGAAAGTCCAAAGTTTTTAACTCAGCACATGCTATTTACTAGCCCTTAAATTTCCTATTATTAGGAAATTAACTCTTATCATAAGATTATTAACTATTTTCATAAGCTGTTTCTTTTTTTCAGAAGATAGGAAAAAAAGACATGAATCTGTCAAACCAGAGACAGAAGGATGTTCTTGAAGAAGGCTTAAGCTGCCAAGTGCCCCTTCTTAACACTATCTTTGACACTTCCCCCTTAAATTCTCTTACATTACATTTTTGCAGTGAACCTTAACAGGATGGCACAGACACAGGATTCTCAAAGCAGAGCACTGCAGCTGCAAGCAGACAGCACACAACAGCCGGTAGCTACCACAGAAGGAGTTTATTGAGTCCTTTCACCACCACTCTAAGAGACATCTTGGATATTGCAGTGTTGAAGAAGTAACAAAAAATAAGGATCCTTATTTACAGTACCGCGTTCAGAAGCCAATGAGGACAAGCAACTCCTTGTGAACTAAGCCAGCAATGCTGTGACTGGGCTGGAGCTCAGTGTCAGTATAAAACAATACAGGAGGATAAACGACCTAAACAAAACACATTAATGATCTGTCTTCAACTATCCCGGGTACCACATCACAGTACACAACAGGCTAAAGCACGACTGAAACTCAAAAAAAAGGAGGAGAAGGCCAGCAGGAGGGATGAAATTGTGAAACAGCTGGACTAATCTATTCTGAGATCAAGCTCAGGACAATACCTCTACTGCAAGCAAGCTGCTTGTGCACACTTTACAAAGGCTGTCCAGGTACAACAAGATCTCTTATTTTGAATGCAAATTACACTTCCTTTATCATCCTGGCGTTCTCTTGTAGAGAACCCAGACCTGTAGTCACCTGTTGCACTCCCATGAAAAACACCTTCCTTTCACAGCAGGAAAAACTCAACTGGCCACGAGGAAGTCAGAGACCCCAGCCCCAAAAAGAGCCACTCTGGGCATGTGCAGTCTTCATCCTTCTGTCAGAAATTACTGAGCAATAAGCCTGGATCCAGCTCAGGTCAGGCACAGCACACCACATAAACTGTAGAAGAGGAGCCTGCTGTTCACAGCACTAAACCTGCACTTTTCATCTTTCACCTGTCAACTCTCTCCCCTAAGAGAGAGGACCGACAAGCCCTGCCAACTCCCAGAATGAATTGAAACCTCCAGTTTAGGTTTCAAAGCTTGCACGTATGCTTTAAAGGACTGAGGTTACAGAAAACACACAAACACAATTTGTAAAATTTTTTGCTGCTCCATGCATATATCAAGGCTGTAGCATGGAAGCATCTTGTTCCTACCAGCTGCATAGTCAAGTCTTAATACAATGATAACCAGAAAACAAAAGAAAAACTCAAGCTTAAATTAAACAAGATTTCTAACACACAGAGCAGCAAAGCAACAAGTACAGAAAATAAGCCCTGCTCTGACTACTTAACAGACACACACCTGATGCTGTTATAACAAAAAAGGAGCCATCAGTGACTTACTGTTGTTAAAATAAATTTAATAATTACTTTAACAAAATTTAAAACAGGTTAAGAAACCACTTTTTTTTAAGACAGCAGCAATGCACTTTCTTCCATTCCTGGTTCAGTCTTGTTATCTATTCAACACAAACTCCTTAACTCTCAGCAAGCCTTCAGAATGGTGATGGGATGAGTAGTTTTGTGTGACACAAGTTCAGATGAAAGTCTCAGAGGGGACAGTGCTTAGATTCACCCACTGAAGATGGACATCCTCAAGATTACTATTCTCACTTGCCTCAAAACGTTTGCCAATCGTGAGTATCTGTTCATAACATCAAAGACTGAAGATTAGGGAGGACAAAACCTACAGCATACTCTCACTTCTCATTCAAGGCACAATAGATTCTTTCCAGGTCTCCTGTCTTTGTACCAAAACAGAGAAACAGTAAATGCTGAACAGCCCCTTTCCTCACCCCATTCTCAGCATCCACAGGGTGTTAGCTCTTTGTTTTCAATCAGAATAGAAGTGCCACGTTCCAATGACAGCTCAACTCCAAGATACTTCACTTCAAGGACACAATAACAAAGCAAACCTGAAGCCCAGATAAATTATCCCTGATGTCCTCAGGATTATGACTGCAAACCACAACTTTACAGCTAAGGTATGGAAACTAACACAAACCCAGTCACAGGTGTCTTCATATTCTAAGAGGATAACTAGCAAAGCAAACATCCAATAAGACAGTGACTCAAAGCCACAAATAATTCTATTTCCTCAATCTGAATGACCTTCAGGCACTCAGCTCCAGCAGGAAGAAACTTAACCTGCCTGATCAAAAACAAAAACAACAACTAAAAAACCACCAAAATATACATTTTTGTTTTCCACTCTCAAAGGACACAAACATTCCCTTGACTCAGCCTCCTCTGATCAGGGCCAGACATCTATGTATCTGCAGTTATTTCAAGTCACTCCTTTCAACACCGTTAAAAACTCCGTTGATGCTTCAGAGTGCAGTTTGCTGCCTTTAGCAACTGTTGCATTTTGAGAAAAGGTCAAAGTCATTCAAATAAATAAGGGGTGGGAGGGAGACGGAAGGAGTACACAGGCACACAGTCCTGCACTCCAGCTTGAAGCCTCCCCACCTCCTGCAAGAGAAAGATAGGCAATAATTTTCTAGAAAGAAGTGTCATGCAAGAAGGTGGGAAATGTCCCGCTTTTGTTTTCTTCCTGCAGCTTAAAGCACTGAGTTATGCTTCTTCTCCCCAGCCTGTTAACTTCTGAGCACAAAAAATATATGCAAGCAGTGATTATTAGATCATCTGCACACAGTTCAATGGCTACATAAAGTTCATTATTTCTCTGCTGAGGCTTCTGACCAGAAACAAACCAACCAAAACCCAAACTTTTGTTTCACAGGAAAAACCACACATAATATTCCCAAATCTCTCCTCCATGCTGCTTCTCATTGTATACGTGCATTCTATGCATCGATAATCAACCCATTACTGTATTCAACAGTACATCTAATGCAGGACTAGAAAAAAAAAGACAGAGAGAATTGACAATTATAAATGTGCATCATTTAAAGTTTTTGACATGTCAGAGTTTTTAATGCAATCTAAAACAAGCGTTAAATCTGACCCTCTTTTCCCAGCACCTCATCTGAGCAGCTCCTTCACGACCACATCTTTATAAGAAACACAGCATTAGATGCTCCACAGCTTAGCTATCAAGTGGAACAAGCAACTGGAACAGAGTCTTGCCAGTTGCAAGTAGAATTAAGATACATAACCTCACTGTGAGCAATCAGTGATGTTTATTGTCCTGGCACTATCAGCCTGTAGCCATATAGCATCGAGTTTGAGACGAGACTACATCTCAGCTTTGGCCCTGAACGGTACGAGAAGTTTCAATCATAAGGAGTTCTCCAGTCATAATTTGTTTTAAAGCAAAATATCTTTTTAGAGGTTTCAACGAAGTCTGGTTTTCACGATCGCTCTCCAACCAAATGTTCGCCATTTCCACTCTCAACCATACCAATGGCCAGTATACTGCCCCGAGAAACACGGAATATTCCAGTACGCCAGATACCACCAAGATGGTTAGACCTTCAAACAGTTTAGGAACCAGCTGACACAGCAACCTAAGGATGAGTTTGCTGAATACAAACTATGACCACATGAAAGAAGACATGAACATTTAATCTCTCTAAAGAGTTATTCTGGTAGACATTTGACCCTATTAAGACTCGTTTACAATAACATGAGAAGCAATATAATAGCACACCACTACTGGATAGGAATCTGACCAATAACCAGTTTAGGAGTGGATGTATGACCTATCAAAAGCTGAAAGTGCATTGTTTCTTATGGTTGTTTTTTTTTTTGTTCAGACTTTCAAGACCAATGAGTAATTGATGCTATTAACATAAACAAAAGTAAGTCTTTGTGTAGTCTCAAAACCACAATTCCTTTGATCCATTCTTTAATGTGTGCCTGATTTTAAAGAATTTCTAATATTTCATTTTAAAGAAAAATGCATCTTATTCTTGAAAGTGCTGTGTGCACTGACAAAGAGGCTGGGGCCAAGAAGAGCTTGCTTCACTGACTGATGTACAACTAACTCGCTGCTGCTGAACAGGTTCTGAGTGGCATGAGCTTCATGAGCCTTTTCTAAACCTCACAGGGAGCTTTAAATGATGATCCAGAACAACAGATTCACAGTGTTCCATAAAAACACAGCCTCGCTGACAAAGGGAGGCAAGGCAGTGCTGTGAAAATCTTACAAATTCTGGCTCTGAGAAAGTCACTGTCAGGAGGAGATAAAGGAAACAGGACACTGACAAGAGATGCTGTACGTGATCTAGAACCTCAACAGTGAAAATACAACTGATGGCATTCAGTCTAGCTGCTTTGGAACAATGTGTGCCAGGTTTTCTTCTCTGAAAAAAAGAACAGCACAGACGGTCGTAAAAAAAAAAAAAAGCCTGTCCATGATGTATGTTATCTAGCATCTGTCCAGATGAATAAGCAAATCCATTTCTGAGCAATAAACGACTGTAAAAGATTTGCCACATCATTTGGCTTTCACTATAGTCATTCCTACTTGGGGTGCTGTCTACTAATGATGAAGGGGAAGCAGACAGCTGATGTTACACACAACAAGGCCTGCAAAAGTCTGTTTAATACATTTGTTTCAAGTTGTGCAAATCTGAGTCTTAAAAAAACAGTAAGTTTTTTCTCCACTTTTACTTAGAGTCACCAGGAAAGTATGACCTCAGTAAATGGCCTATATTCTGTTCTTAACACTAACACCTGACACAAAAGGAACCTTTAGGGTCTCTTGTTGGCCCCAAAGACAGTGTTAAGTCTCACTGCTGGAAAATGCACCAAAAGGTTAAAAAACATCCACCTCTGTTTCAGTCTGTAGTAGCACCACCATTTTTTTAGGTGTCAGAATTATAAAGTAATTGATCCATTCCTCTCTGCTCTGAAAAAAAATAATCGCCTTACATCAGCAATTTGTTCTCACAAGTACTCTGGCTCCAAGAGAACTTCTATAAGCAATCCCCCCAGGTGAAACTGTTTTGATATATCAAGCACTCAAAAAGCCCTATTCTTTAAAAGAAAAAAAAAAAAAGGTTATTTTCATAGTAAAGTATTTGTGTTTGTAGAGCTTTATCAGTTGTTTCTAGAGCTTACTCCCCACCAGTTAGCTTTTTTAAAATTTTATGTGTATATTTATCTGTATGTGTACGTATATGGAACTCAAGCAAATTCCACAGCTCTTGAAGAAAAATATGGATTGCTATTGGCAATTTCTTAGCAGTCAAACTTACTAAGACACCATTCAAGTAATTTTTCTCTACTTAGCCAAAGGGGGAAAAAAAATAAAGTCAACAATTACTAGCGACTACAAAGGAATTAGATAAGCACTTCAAGAGTTTCAAGCACAGTAAAGAATAGCTGCGTTCAGCCACAGACAAAAATCATTTCTCTGGTGAGAGAGTCAAGCGCAGCTTTGTACGAAACGCGCCGCGGTGGGAGCCCGGCTTCGAGGGAGCCCCGAGCGCTGCAGCCCCGGGGCCGCGGAGCGGGCACCGACCGGCACAGCCCGAGCGCGCAGCACCCAAGCGCTGCCGCGGGACTTTCGGCCCGGCCGCCCCCGGCGCGGGGCAGCCCCGCACAGCCGCGGCCGCGCACCCAAAGGGGACCGGCAAGGGCCGCCCGGCGCGGCACCGCCCCCGCCCGCCCGCCGGCATCGCGCCCGGCGGAGGGGCGAGCGCAGCGGAGCCCGCGGCGTGCGGACGGCGGCCCTC
>JAYRBT010000037.1:8425517-8447741 GCA_036023395.1 Myiotriccus ornatus
ATGATCTAGTAATCACAGTGGGGCTGGATCAAGGGTTGGACTTGATGATCTCGGAGGTCTCTTCCAACCCAGTTAATTCTTTGACTCTATGATTCTATGATAGCAGACCAGGTGACTCCAGGAAGGATAAGGAGAGCCATTTGTCTCATTCACACTCCCACGTCTGACTGTCCAGGTGGTTTCAGGAACCAGCCGAGTCGATAACTTGGACTACTGCCCGTGTTCCCTACATGTTTTAATATCGTGCTCTGCAGAGCTTATTTCATAAGCAAATTATATTCCTGTACCTCTTAATAAGCAATAGGAACAAGAGCTGTCCTCTTTCCAATAAATTCAAGGCCATGTACATGCTTGCCCTTTTCCTCTCAGACAGGACTGCACAGCACAGAGTCTCAGGGCTGACTGAAAGCTTTACTCGGACACACCCGCGTGCTGGATGGTGTTCCATTGCGAAGCAGCACCGGCAGTTCCCACGCCGAGCCCAGGGGCGTGCGGGGCCTGTGCGGGGCCTGTGCGTGGCGGGGCCGGGCGCGCTGCGGCGCAGACGCCACCAGGTGTCCCCCGAGCACCGCGGCGCTGCGGGACGGGCGCGGGGCTCCCGCGGGGGCACGACCCGGGATCAGGGTGTCTCCAGAGCCACGAGCTCGGGTTAAAGGTGTCCCCCGCAGCCTTGTGCCTTCATGCAGGCAAAATTCACTATTGCAGCTTGGAACAGAAGGACTGCTGCAATGGACGAAACGTTTATGTATTTATGAAAACAACGTTTCCATTATTATCATCAATTATTCTTAATTAAAGTAACAAACTATTGTAACTTGTCAGCTTAATTAAAGACCAAAAAGAAAAGTCAGTGAAGACATAAGTCAGTCTTATGTTAAGAAAAATATGCCATGCAACTGTGGCTTTGCCTCTCGCTATTTAAATTTTGGAAACACAGTCCATTCAAGTAAATCAGCATCAAAACAATCCAAATTAAACAACTGACTAGCCATGACAATTTTAATTATAAAAATTATTTGTGAACAAAATTCCCTGTTAATGTTTGAAAAGTTAAGGTTTCCAATGTCTTAAACAACATGTAGTCTTTCAAATCTCTAAGAAGGGGAAACATGCTGATTTGGGAACCCTTCGCTCTCTCTGTACGTTATTGTCTCCTGAAGGTGAAAAATAATAATGAATCGGGCCTGTAAAACTGAAATATGTAAACTGTACTAAAAATACCTTTATTTATATAAATGCAGCCTTTTCTTTTTGCAGACTATTGCCCAATGTACA
Organism: Myiotriccus ornatus; assembly: GCA_036023395.1. Classification (NCBI taxonomy): domain Eukaryota; kingdom Metazoa; phylum Chordata; class Aves; order Passeriformes; family Tyrannidae; genus Myiotriccus; species Myiotriccus ornatus. Next base: position 8,426,793 of record JAYRBT010000037.1, read on the forward strand.
GTACAAGTTCACACAAGAGTTGCAAGACAGTACAGCCATGCCTGGTGTTTTCCTTCAGGGTCCTCACCAGGCAGGCAGGTACAGCAGATCATGTTACCAAAAGAAGAAAAAAGAATACTATGAAATAAGCTTAAGAAATTATTGCTACATGCTGTTTGATCAATTTAAAATCTCTGCAAGGACTGATAGGAACAGAATGGATTTGGAAAAAACCTGGATCCATATTTTCCAAGATTCTCAGTATCCATTCTGCAAGAATTGCCCTCAAATGCATCCACTGAAAAGTTTTTGACTATGATCATGAGCCCCTTGTGCCCCTAGGGTTACTCTGTATCAGCTCCATCACTTCCAGTTACAATCACGCTAAATGTTAGATTACTGTTAATTTTATGTGTTCATTATGTCAGTGCTTAGGAGTTTCTTCTCTCAAAATATTGAAGCATCCAGTGTAAATAACATGTAAATATAACACACCCTGCACATTTCACAGAAACACATTTACATACAATCTAAATACTGACACTTCCGTATTCAATTCAACATTGTTATTAGTGTTTCTGGATATATGGTACAAGCTGCTGTTCGTGAAGCCCTACTTCAAGCAATACGTTATATAAGTTGAACAATATATAAACACCACAGAATAAATTTGAAGCACATGGTTAAGGAGTATATTGTATCAGCCACAGATACTAATCACAATATGAAGAACCCTCTGTTAAAGCCAACAAATAGATTTCACCACTTCTGACTACCAAAAGCAAAAAAAAAAAAAAAAATTCTTAAAAGGTGACTGGCTAAAATGAAGGAGTTAGTATATTAACAATGGATTCATTCATGCTACGGTAAGTTAAGCAACTACTTACTCTATTTCATCTTGGGTTATCTATTACACTAAAGACTCACCTAAGTTACAAGATCTGGCACTTTTAATTAATCACCTTAAAACACTCATTTTTCACATTTAAGTACTAGCATGTGATCTATTTAATTAGTATATAAAGGGTTTTAACTGTCCCTGTCCATTTACATAAGTGTTATCATTAAAGTCAGTGCTAACAGAGCAAATCAGTGAGGCTACCAGAAAGAAAGCTTGATGGACTCGTCCCTCTCTAACACCAGCAGCTACCCTGTGCCCTCTGAGCAGTCAGAAAGTCGAAACTGTACAAGGCAGGAAACAGATGATTCTGACAATACCCCCACATTTTGGGTCCTGCTGAACCTATGCTGAGACAGAAATGATTCCTAACTTGACATTTCCTGATAATTTCCTCTTTTCACACAGGGTCTCGTGACAGCTGGAGGCAGGCTTCTGTGTACAAAAGGCACCCAAATGGAAGAATATAAAGAAATATCCTCAAAATTACAAAATGAGAGAGTTGCTAGGACTCTTAGGGGCTCTGAATTTCTAAAGGAATTTCAAAGCTTAGGGAATGATTAAGAAATAAGAAAAGGTTTTACCTTTCAAACGCTGGCACTGCTCCAAAGAAGAGCTTCTGCCAATAGGAAGTAGCCATCAAGTTTTCGTAAGCACGGTTGTTGACCTCCCAGAGTACTTTCCAGCTTCTGAACCAGGATGTGCAAACTGAAAAACTTACTGGAACAGGAGCTTTCAGGTATGTGAGATTTCAAGTTACCTGTTTTCCTCAGAGAGCTTATTCAACATGTGAAACACTGACAGAGAACCCAGAACAGTGCTGTTGGGTTCCCTGGCACAGCACAGCACCAAGCTCAGTCTCTCCTGTACTGCCCAAGCATATTGTACAGCATCACCCACAATGATGCACTCGCTGCATCGCTGTAGCACCTTCGCCTTTTATTTGTCACTAACACCTCCAGTGAATCACCATGCATCAGTATATGCAGGTGAGCACAACACCTCTCCATGAACAACTCTTGCGACACCTTCCAGAACCTTCAAATCCTGCATAATCTGCACAACCCTCTGGTCCACATTTTCCTGCCAGCATGATGAGAGAACTTTGTGGGGAACACTGTGCTTGGGACCAAGCTAGAAAGAGAAGAGTCAAAGAGCTAAAGTAGGTAATGCAAATAGGTATTACAATCAGACAAACCACAGCCAAGCACCAGAGATGACAAGAGGCTGACCTTTTAAAGGGAAAGGGAATCCATGCAATGAAGTAGTCAAGGATAGAGGAATGGAGTGGGAAGAGGATGGGCTCAAATATTAAGCAAGCTGATTGGAAGCAGAAGCCAGAACAACCGAGCAAAGCCTCAATGACAAGGAACAACCACAACCTCCCCTTGACCTGTGGGATTCCTCCAAAGATCAACCAGCTGTGGTGCCCACCAAACAGATTCCCTGACCCGAGCCCATTTCCCTGGCCAGCTGACCCAATGCTGTTTGATTCCCAGGTGGAGTCTCAGGGACTGGCAGATGGTGTAAATCTTCCCAAGGGCATCCGGTCACTACAGATAAAGATCTGTTTACAAGACTAATGTTTGCAGAGACTTCCCGTAACATTTCACTTTTACAGAACTGGTAGTGCAGGGTTGCCAAGCCTTTCCATTTGCTGTGGCGTGGATATCTCGTCTTCTTTTAAATTGCCGTGAGTGGTGTGCTCCAAGCTCTGAATGTGCATGAGAAATTTAGTTCTCTGTCTGACAGAACAAATCAAATCAAGAGCTCTTTATCTCAAATATGGCAATGTCCTTGTAAGCAGGTACACTTTCCCTTTATAATAAGCATTCCATGACAGTGGGAGGGGGATTAGGAAGCTGCCTCTACACTGAGACATCTGCTATTTCATGTCAGTTTTCTGGAAAAAGTAATAAATTGGCAAAAAATTGCAACTGCTACAAAATCATATATGTTAGTTAATTTCTGATCTTTCTTGGGACCAGTGAGTTCTTGAGTTTCAGAGGAGTCTAAAAAAATGAAGCAAACTGGGATTACGGTGCAAGTGAAAATCAGGGAAGAAAAGATACCATGGAGATACAAGAAACACTCTGAGCTCTTTCTATAGGTTGCTTGATCTTAAATTTACTGTTAGCACTCCAAAAAGAGATAATGTATCATTAGACTGTTTCAAGAAAAATCTGCTGTTATGTATTCTGTAACAGTAAAGAAAGGAATTACAGGCACAAAATATTATAAGCCACGAAACATGAGATGATTTTGTTGCCAAAAATTCTGTGATGTGGAGAGGTCACTAAAGTAGAGGGCCACGATGGAACTTCATATTTTCTAATAATTAAGTCAATCGGTTGCTATATATTATCTACAACTGGGGTTTGGGAAGTGTGCTTCCCACCCGCCTTTTTTATGAGGTACTGCATGAATTTTACTACTACTAAGCTACCATTAGACCTGGAATAGGGCAAAACCATTTTGAATGCAGGCAATGGTACTGAGCTGCCCAGAGAAGCTCCAAGGTGAGCTTCAGTGCCTGTGGCTGCTGGGAACTCCAGTGGCAGTGAAGGGAGACCTTTTTCCCGAAAAAAAACCTTATGAAAGGCCCAACATCTAGTCAACTTGAAGAATATCTTTGTTCCAGAAACACTGCCAGCATTATCTTAGTTAACTCAGACTTGTCTTGTGAATCAGAAGCAAGGCTTCATGAACTATGGTGAGGGGACAACTAATTCTATTGGCATGGAGAGACAGAACACCCTACAACGAGTGCATGTGAGCTCTGTCACAAGATACACGCTGCCCGAGTCAACTGATGCTGCCTGTAGTGCCTGGGACACTGCTGTGGAGAAAATACAGACAGAACTCCAGCCTGGAGGTCTGAAGGTTTTAGAGGAAGCGTTGTAACAGGAGACACTTTAGGTACAGGTGTGACAGGATCTCTCCCTCACCAAACAATCAGCTGGGTCAGAGGAGTGAACCATAAAGATGATCAAAGTGAGAATCTCCAGCCTGTGCCTGTGGCCCACCACAGAGATGTAAGATGGAACTCAGGCAGACCTACCCACCATTCCTTGAAATTCTGGGTAGTAGCAGGTACCAGTAATGTATGTGGGTGGAACATGAGGACAAGGAACTGGTACAAGGTACGCATTTGTAAGATGTTTGCAGGAGAGTCAGGGTTTAAAGTTGGATTCACTGGGTCTTTGCCACACTATTCTAATGGAAACAATCACAGAGGCCAATGAGGCAGAATCTCAACAACAAGTATTAATGGAGAAGGGATGATAGCTGAACAAAATATCACCTTTCTGAAGGACTTGCTTGCAGCAGCGTTAAGAGAAGGCACAGCCAACATCACTTCCAACTGCATGCAGACTGGCTGGCAGCTCCCATGCAGTAGGCAGAGGATACAGATTCTGCATATTCCCTGAAATTAAGAGCACTAAGACTTTGAAAGATGTACTCCTGAATCCCAATGTGTAATGATGAAATTTAATAATAAGTAAAATGAATATAAGTTACAGGTTTAGAATAACCTCATTTTAGGTTTCAAAACAGTTCCCCTTCTTATTTAATCAGCTATTGATACAAATCTGGGAATATTCCAGCTGTTGTCACAAGCTTGGGGCCCCAGGCCACTTTCCGAGTATTTTCAGACACATTCAGCAAACAAGCTCTTTCTCAGACCACGACTGTCACTTAATCTGTTCTCTACACCCCCTTCTTCCATTTTATTTCCCTCTTCTATTCCCCCTTTTTTCATACATAGATAACATTCAACATATTTCTTTCTCTGTATGTGATATTACACAAGGGCAAAGCCTCTCCACCTTTGTTAAACAAAACTATTTCCTCTGGTGGGTTGGCCATCTGGAACATACAACACAAACCTATGTTAGCAGGAATTAATGTGGTTTCTGGCAGGACAGCCAACAGTATCCTTGTTGGCACATCCTTGGTGGTAGTGATGAACCCCCAGTGGGGTGAAAGGCAGGGTGAGAAGCATTCTTGAGTCATGTGGATCACAGGATTGAATCCAATAACTGAAAACCAGAAAAATACAAAGAGTGGAATGTATAAACAGTAAGTTTGGGGGGAAAAAGTGGAAATTAGAATTAAACTTGAAGTCTTTTAAGTAAAACTCTCTGAAAGGGTGTCACAGTGCAACACCAGATTTATTGAACTTTTTTTTGGCACTCTTTTCCCCAGTGACTTAACCATATATTAAACAAAAGACTTTATGTCTCCTAATGATAGTAACATGATATTTGTGACCCTAAATGTATTCTCAGCAACTACACCACACCTACTCTTAGCAGTGCTACTAAAACTGTTCAGCAGGACTAGACTGCAGGGTGTCATGCCCTTCTTCTGTCAGCTATTACTGCCAACACTAGAAATCCTAATGGATACCATTATTATATTCAGTAAGAATGGACACCACCAGTACCAAGGGCAGCTTCCACTTTTGTGCCTGGTCACACATCACTGTAAAGCATTTCAGGCACCACTACTGGCATATATGTCCCTGTACTTCTGGAGTTTATTCATGATCACAAAGTGTTTGTTGCAAAAGGAAACAGATGCTTCTGCTCTGGCTCCCTATAAAATTAAATAGGAAAATTAAATCACAAGCAGACAGAAAGTTAGGATCTTTTTTCAGTCATAATGCTAAGAAATCTGGATATCTATATGATAACTCATATCATGACTAGTCTCCCTGGTACAGATACCACAAATCAGCAATGCGAGGCAGTCTGTTCAACACTCCTGTTGCAAAAAAGGGAAATTTGAAATGAATGTCTGAAATCTGAAAAGGTTATTAATACTGGACCTGCATTTTGCAATAAAACAGTAAAGTTTTTAATTGGGAATTAGAATGACAGAAGAAATGTGAGTCAAAACCCAGAAGAGAGACACAAAAGAGAAGCAGATAGTTTTCAATGATCGGTATCTAAAGGGCTTAGCGGGACCAGAACAAACAACTTTTTTGCACTCAGACTAAAAGGCTTATCGAAAAGTTGCCGTATTTTTCACAAAGGTGTCAAAGTAGAAAGGTGAATTCTCAGCCTTAGCTCAATGTCATGCTGCAGCGAGTAAGGAAAGAACAAATACAAGCTTACAAATGCAGTTTGTTCTCTGGATCATGAAAGCCTGGCAGAGCTCCAGTGCTGGAGTAATGCCAAACCAGCACACCAGTGCCTTTGAACTTCTAAAGCCCGTTTTTCCTTTACTGTTTAACAACTAATTTAAATTCAATGTACAAATGGATTTCAAAAATAAACATAAGCAGACAAAGTCTCAACATTTCATAACTACTCAGGTCATTGGCAACTGTCGCAAGTGGAAACTTGGAAGGCTTTGGTCACCGAGCTAAGGTCAACACTTCCAACCCCCCCGATGCCCTGCGTGCTTGTGTGTTGCTGTGGGCGGGTTGCTGAACACCTGCATTCCCGTAGGCAGAGTATTTTGAGGCTTTGTACCTACAAAACTTCCACTTGTCTGGACCCAAGATCCATCAGCTCTGACACCAGGCCGTCAGGGCAGGGCGATGACCTTCCTCGGACCCCACAGAAGTGCTCACTGCCCTCCCCACGGAGCACCGCTGCAGGACAGGCCCTGGGGGACTTCTGCACACTCTCCTGCGACTTCTAACTCATCAGTCACTAACCTCTCTGCCTTCTTGTTCTTTTTAGCCCATTTTAAGCCCATTCTCATGGCATCTGCTGATGCTCCATTCTTGGCACTTGTGTTCCCCACGATTATGCTCGTGACAGACCGGCCGCGGGAAAGGGGACTACAAGGAGGCTTCACCCGCACCCCCACGCCAGACGCTGCTCGCTGCCTCCCCGAGACACTGCTCAGCTTCAGGGCTCAGGGCGACCATCGCGGGGGATCCCCCACAGCCCCCACGGCCCCTCACACGGCCCCTCACGGCCCCTCACACGGCCCCTCACACGGCCCCGCCCCTCGCCGCGCGCCGGCGCCCCCCCACGGCCGCAGCCCCACCCCCGTCTGATGCAATTCGCTTTCCCCCTTGCTCTCGGCTGCCGGCCAATCACGAGCTCGCCCGGACGGAGCGTCACGCCGTCCCGGCCAATGAGCGAGAGCCACGACGGTAGAAATGCGGGCGGGGCCGCGCGGGGCGCAGTCGGCCGCGCTGGAGGCGCCGGGCAGCGCGTCCCGCCCGCAGCCGCCGCCTCCCGCCATGGCAGCGCTGCCCGGTGCCCCCCGGCTGCTCCTCATCCCCGGCAAAGCGGCCGAGGCCCCTGGCGCCGCGGCCGGCCGGCATCTTTCCGTTGTCCTGCCGGCAGGAGCCGACCCCGGCCTCGCGGGGCTGGAGGGTCCGCAGCCGGCCCGCAAGCGGCAGCGGCTCACGCACCTGAGCCCGGAGGAGAAGGCGCTGCGCAGGTGAGGGGGCAGCTGCGGGGGGGGGTGACGACGACACACAGCTTCCCTACTTCCCTACTGACGGTCGGCCTGTCCCGCAGGAAGCTGAAGAACCGCGTGGCGGCCCAGAGCGCCCGCGACAGGAAGAAGGCGCGGATGACGGAGCTGGAGCAGCAGGTGGTGGAGCTGGAGGAGGAGGTGAGGGGCTGAAGGAGGGGAGGGGATGGAAGAGGAAGGGATGAGGAGGCGAGGGGCGGCCTCCCTGCCTCACGGCTCTCTCCAGAACCAGAAGCTGCTGCTGGAAAACCAGCTCCTGCGGGAGAGGACGTGTAACCTTGTGCTGGAGAACCAGGAGCTCCGCTGCCGCCTGGGTTTAGATGCCCTGAAGACGGAGGAGGAGGGCGAGGGCGGTGAGTCGCAGGTGAGTCGCCCGCCGCGCTGCTGGCGTGGCCCCCGCCGCCCTGAGCAGAGTACACCGAGAATGCCCCGCTCCCGGGGTGACCCCAGTGCTGGGAACAGGGACGTGCCAGAAACAACCCTGTCCTCCAAATGGAAGTTGTCCTGAAACCGAACAGGTACCGAGTCGGTAGTGTGGGAAATACCAAGGTGACTAGTTCCAAGCTGTTCTGAGATAATTTTGCCTGCTCTTCTGCACTTCCTTATAAAAGTAAAGTAAAAACTGTTACAGTCACATAGACCTGTCACAAAAGAATAGTGTATGGGGGAAGGGGTCACTCTCATTTAAAAGTGGCAAACAAAATAAATCTGCAAGCCTATGGAAGCTTCAGCTAACTTGGAAAGCGGCCTTACCTTCGGGTTGCTACAGCATGAAAAAGTGGAGACTCTCATGTTGGAAGCCTTTGCAGGAAAAATGTGATCTTCAGGATTATGTGCTGTACTGCCTGCTAGAACACTTGTGGTGACTGAGTGTTTTCCTTGGCACAGGTTGTGAAGGAATCGCAGGTGGATGAGATTAGATTGGTGACCGGGTCCGCTGAGTCCGCAGCACTCAGACTACGTGTTCCTCTGCAGCAGGTGCAGGCCCAGCAGTCACCATTTCTGATAGCTTCCACGTGGATTCTGATGGCAGTGACTCTTCAGACTCTGAGGTGAGCATCTATTCCTATGCAAATTGCCCGTGAAATTCAGAACCACTGTGGATTTAAGACTGGTATTTTAATTTCTTGATATTAAATAACTTTATGATTTTTTCATCGTTTTTGTGTTTTCCAAGTCTTGGAACGCCATACCTGTGGCTCAGAACAGCTGTGTTAGGCTGTATCTAGTGAGTACAGGAGTTAAACAAAACTCAAAAAAACCCCACCAACCCAGCCCTCTGAACTTTGGTTGCAGGCAGGTCTGCCTAAGCCGGGTTCTGGTCCGTGCTCCATGTAGTCAGCAGGCACTGTGGTGGTAGCACTTGCTGTGTCCAGGATCTCAGAAGAGTTTCCAGTAGTGGCTGGGAATTTCAAATGCATGTAGAATTCTGTGGGGATTGCCAGTACCCTTACAGAAAAGTTAATGGACAAAGAGTGACTGCACAGTGAAACATATTGCTCAGAAAGGTTGTGGAGTCTCCCTCACTGGAGATATTCAAGAACTGGCTGGATGAAATCCTGGGCAATGTGCTCTAGGCTGACCCTGCTGGAGCAGGGATGTTGGACCAGATAACCTACTGTGGTCTGTTCCAAACTGATGGATTCTGTGATTCTGAATTTCTGAAAGCTAAGTAACTGCCTTAACTGTGTGTTTGATGGTGTTCTTGGTAAAACAGCTGTGATTGCGTTTAATGTATTTTAAATTCCAGATGGGGGTTAATAGATGCCACAACTGGTGTTTTGCTGTAACAGAAATAGGCTGTCTTTCTAAAGTAGTATTTCATTCTGCAGCCTGATCTCCTGTTGGGCTTTCTGGACAGTCTGGACCCAGAGATGTTTCTCAGATGTGCTGATTCAGAGTCAACGTGCCTGGAAAAGCTGGAGGAAGAGTTCTCTGGAGAAACAAATTCCATACCAACCTCCCTCTCTCCTCCTTTGGGGTCCCCATCAGCTAAGCTGGAGGCCATTAATGAACTGATAAGGTTTGATCACGTGTATACAAAGCCCCTAATACTGGAGATTCCTGTTGAAGCGAGCAACCAAACCAATATGCTAGTGAAAATTGAGAAAGAATCTCTCTCTTCATCTGAAGACAAGGCTATCCCTGAGGTCCCAGTGTCTGTGAAGGAGGAACCTGTAGACAGCTTCATGCCTGAACTGGGCATTTCTCATCTGCTTTCTTCTCATCATAGCCTTGAAGCCTCAAACTACTTGTTGGATGCCTGTAGTGACTCTGGGTATGAAGGATCCCTGTCTCCCTTCAGTGACATGTCCTCTCCACTTGGCACCGACCATGTGTGGGAGGACAGCTTTGCTAGTGAACTCTTTCCCCAGCTCATCAGTGTCTAACTTGGTAGTGTTAACTCCCCTGGGGTAGCTGTCCTGGCAGATATCAGCATATACCCCTTTGGGGTGTGTGTGGGGAAACTCAAGTGTATTCAGAAAAGTGTTGCTCTCTTCTATCTGTGCTAGTAGATGGAGTGATGGTATGAAAAAACATAGGGTGTCCTGCCCTGACCCCCCATCAGTGCTGGCTTATGAGGGAGGAAACTTTGTTTTTCAATAACTTGCTAATTCTGTATGAACCTGAAAATGTTAATTTTGTTTTACATTTAAAATTTTAACACCAAAAACTGCAGTGGGATATTCATGTATAGACAACTGGGGTAAAACTTTAATAGTCTCTACATCTTACAGCTTTACTATGTAAATGCTTGTTTTCCATTTGCTATGTAGAGTTGCTTTCTCCATTTAATATTTAACTGTATTGGTGCAATTAAAATGCAGCACAGCTCACTGACCCTTTATTGCTTTAGATCTCAGTGGGGAGGGGGGAGTATCTGGGCCTTGCAGAACTTAAGTTTAGGTCCCTCAGTGTCTCATCCTGCCGCAGTGCACTGATGAGCAGCACTTGCACGGTGTCTGTAGCTGGGTGCTGTAGCAGCTTCTGGATGTGGTAGAGGGGTTTGTGTGAGGGCCAGAGCTGCTAGAGCAAAACCTTCAGCCTCGATAAGGAAAGTGGGTGGCAGGAGCTTGAAGTCTGAATAAAGGCAGGGTGGTGTCACCCTGGTGGCCAGTAATGCCAACCAGAGTGCTCAGTCAGAGGGGAGGTGCGGGGGGAGACAGACACAGGGTGAGAAAGGTGCAGATTCCATGTTACCACAGGATATTCTGAAGCATCAAGTGAACTTCACAGAGAGGATTTCAAATATCACAGCAGGGCTCTTCATTGTCCACATCCATTTGTTCCAACATCACAATATTAAAAACACTTGGAGAGACAGAAGAAACTGAAACTTTATACTGAGAGAGCTGTTGCAGGTGTTTGCCCAGCTGCTCTTGGTTTCCGTGCTATTTCGTGTTTTGAATTTGATTTTGACAAAAATAACTTGTGGTGGGGAGGAAAGGAAATGGGGGTGGTATTGGAGGGTTTTGGTCACTAACATTCAAGGAAACAGGACTGCTTTGGATTACAAGCTTCTTGTAATAAAGCGTTCCATCTGAATAGTGGATAGAGACTACAGCTATGCAATGTAACAAATTCAGATTAAATATGCAGGTAGTCAAGAGAATAAGTTGCTTTACTTTCAACCTGGAAAATAGGGATGACTGCAACAGGACCCTTAGTATCAAATAAATTGTTGTGAGGCCAAAAAGCAAAGAGAAGTGAGGATCTGATCCATGGTTTTGCATTACTTTTGTTAGTATTACTGGAACTTCATATGGCATTAAATTAATTTCTTAACTAGTGCAATAGATGAGTAAACATAGTAATTGATGGAAGTGTCTGTTCAGTGCTGCAGTATGTGCAGGCAATGTGTATGTTCCTGAGTCACTGCAGGCACAGCCCATTCCTGTATGAGGTTCTTGCTTAGTTTTGTGTCTTCAGGAGCTGATCCCAACTGTAGGATGAAGGGGAAGGTTTAGTGATATGCACAATCTTCTCTGTCTCTGGTTATCAATGATGTTTCTCAGTCTGGTTTCACTCGTGATGGTTTAGTATTAGAGTTGCATTTTCCGTGCCCCTTAAACAGCTACAGTGACTAAACTGTAATAATGTGGCAAGAAATGTTGTCCCAGCAAAATGGCTTCATTGAGCATTCAAGAACCTGCCTCAAAAACCTTAATATCCACCTGTGTGTATTTGCAAAGAATGCGTCTCCAGCCTTTAAACGTGTAGAAATTCTGTCATTAAGAAATCTGAGGGGAACAAGAGGGCCAAAACTGAAGGAGTAAGAAGTAGCATAGGGTTCAAAGACACGTTACCACCTGCTACCTGGACAATTGTAGGTACTTTGCCAGCAATGCTTATGCAGTTGCTTTTGGGGTTTTTTCATGCTATCTCAGATACAGCAACCTTAACTGCCAGGATGAGGAAGTGGAGATGAAAAGTTTGTGAACTCTTGGCAAACTGCTTAAGAGAGAAACTTGTGCTCATTGCACCATGTTTCATGAGGAAATGTGACCTTTGTTTGCAATGAATAAGGAAGTCCATGGTTCTTACATTCAGCTTTACATTCATACTACCAAAGTAGGGCCTCCTTTCACCAAATTGTAGAGGCAGAAAAAACCAGTTGTCCTTAACAAAAAAACCCACACCTGAAACACCTGGAAAAGCTGTCTAGGCAGGAAATGACTGAAGGCAACTTGTTCAGCTGAAGACAAAAAGTTGGTGGAAGCACTGAGAGACCTGCTACCACCGATGTCTGACAGATATTGAAGTCTGACAGCTGTATGTGAATGGCACATTGAAAGAAATACCAATACATGCAAGACATGGCCATCTTAAGCAAAAACTCCTGTACCAATTATCCGCCTTGCCTGTGCTTAAGCCTTCAGCAAGAAAACCACCAGTAAATCCAGCTTTGTAAAGGACTGCTTCAGACAACATTGAGAACAAAACAAATGATACCTCTGCTGCATGTGACTTTCCTTTGTTCTTAAGCCAGCCAAACTGCAGTTCTCAGCTCTTAGCCAAGGTTCTGCTCCAATAATTATTCTGAGTCACTGGTTTAAGAAAGATCAGCGCTCACAACTTTGAGATTTTAAATTGCTTTGATTCATTTGAGTAGTTGGTGGTGGTTTGAACCATCATCTTGAGTAAAGTGTAGTTTTGATAGCTGCCCATGTAAGCTTTTTTTGAGTACCCTGTAAACTTAATTCAGTTTACAAGCTTGCCCTAGAGCAGCCAAGTGCTTTGAAGCCCAGGCTGCACCCACAGCAGGGGCAGAGATTCCCTTTTCTCCTCTGTCACTGCAGCAGCTGCCTGTTGTCACTGGCACAGAGCATCGTGATCCTCAGAACCGTCCGTGGGCACGAGGCAAAAGGCACGGGATGTGCGGTACGGAGCAGAAAGCTGCTGCCTTCTGCTGGAGGAGTAACTGCGCTGCAACATGTCCTACTTCTGCAGGCAGGGAAAGCACATCTGTCCTGTGGCTCAAAATACCTCAAGGTGGGGAGTAATCAGACATTGGAATGGGCTGCCCGGGGAGGTGGTGGATTCACCGTCCCTGGAGGGTTTTAAGATGAGACTGGATGTGGCACTTAATGCCCGTGGTCTAATAACCGTGGCGATGTTGGATCACGGGTTGCACTTGATGTGACTGCGGGTCTTCCCCCCAGGCAGCTCGTGTCGGTGCCCGTGGGCACCACGCAGTCCCGTGGGTCTCTGGAGGGCTAGACCTGGGCCCATTGGCGTCCTGACCGGAGCATGAGGGGGATGCCGGAGCTGGAAGACAATTCCCAGCCGGGCCTGTTCCCGGTGCCGGTTCCCGGTGCCGGTTCCCGAGGCCCGCCCTGGGGCGGGACCCGCCGGCAGAGCCGCCACAGCCCCGCCCGCCGCCCGCGGGGCTCCAAGAGTTCAGGGGACACCGTGTGACGGGCACATTTCCATCGCGCTTGGAACGGCTGTTTAACATCTAAACCCTGCAGAAATGTTCAATTTACACTGTTTTACTTCCTCTTTTTCAACTTCACGGCTGTATCCTGGCATGCTTTATCCTAACCTACTGGATGCACTGGGTTCCAAGACAAACTTCATATTTATTGAGATCCCTTCCACTAAAAACTCACAACTAGTTCTTGTTGGGCATCTAGAAGCCTAAAAGCATTCAGAATTTCTATAAGCACTAGTAGTTAGTTTTTAGTAGAACCAAGTCTGCTTAAGTGCTACTAAGGCAGGATAAGGTTTTTTGTAATATATGTATTTATATAGTACAGATTAAAGTGTGAGAATCTAAACTCTCAGCCGAGGATCTTTAATCTGAGATCTTCCTGTAGCTGAGAGATGCGAAATTAAATGGAACCCAGGCAAAGCTGAGGTAGTAAGGGAAGGGTAACATGCAGGGAGCAGGAGCTCTCACACTGCAGCACGCTTCCTTCGAGTGACTGCTTTCTGATTGCTCAGACTTCTGGAGTCCTACTTGCCTCACAAGCAAGGATCCAGACCCAGTGGTTCACATGGGTCACATCTGCATTTGATGAAATAAATGATCCATGACAGCAGCCACACATCTGTTCTAGCTGACTGATACAAGACACAGGCCCTGGAATAATTACAAATCCAGTTCCAAGACCATGCCAAAATAAATTCTGTTCCTTGGTACCCCCCTTTTGCTTTGTCAGAGGCTCCCAAGGTTTCCACTTTTATCGGAAATGAAACACAGTCATCTAAAAAATATTTTAAAAAATTTATTGAAAACTGACATACAAAGGGTGATTTGGTCCCAAGAGAAGACAGACCAGAATCAGATCTTCCATATTTCAAAATAAGGTTTTTTCTAATACTGCATCACATTTGCCATCCCGCTTGTGAACAGCATTAATAAAAGTCTTTTAAGGAAGCCAACAACAACAAAACTCACAAATACAGAAGTCTGAAAACACCCAGAGCTTGATCTCACATATCCTCTCCAAGTGATTGGCAAGGATCTTGCTCGGTCCTCCTGGCACTCAGTTCCCACTGTTGCCCGCTCTTCTCCTCCCCCATCAATTCAGCCCCACTGTCTCCTATCACAAGGGCAGAAGTGAATTATGAAAAAAAGAATGTAAGTGTTTTGTACCAAAGCAAAATTCTTGAGACAGTTTTTTCCCCATCTCATGGTCTTCATCAATAGTCCACCACTATATTCTTGTTTCAGATGGCAGAATAATGGGTCAGTGAAGCCCTATTGGCATCAAACAATTAGGAGGAAAGACACCTCTGAAAGTCAACCTTTGGTACAAATCTAACAGGAAAAAAGTATGCTTAAAAGGCATCTACAAAACTTTCGTATTCTGCAAATCAGATATGCAATTTGTCACTTTTAAGAGGAACACAACTGCATCTAGATTTGATATATTTAGGCTTCTTAAGAGTTTTTTTACTCCTCTGCTGCAATTTCAGAGTTGCTGAGGTGGCTGAATCAAATTTTTGAAATTACCTTTTCTTCTCAGTTTATTTAGGATTCAGAGCTTTCAGCTAAAATACTTCCAACCTTAATATAAATTAAATATAATCCTGCAAGCTGAAAACCAGCTAATTAGTTGGAGGCAACACATTTTCTACCTGCAGTGACTACAACCTTCTCCAAATTGCATTGCTTTACTTTATACTCAAGCAGTGGAGCACATCAAAGGCTGTAGATTTTAAGCACAGCTTAGTAATACATGGGGAATTGTACACAGTTCATGCAACAGATTCATAGCAGACCCTGAAATGAAATTAGACATAGCAAGATTGGAGACATGTGCAGCCTACTTAACGGATCTTCAGAATGGTACTGGTTTCCAGAGTAATACTATTCAAATGTTGGAATGTTTCTAGTGAAAGTCTGAAAAGTTTTATCAAGAGACAGAAAATTTCAACCAACCTTCGACAAAAGCTGAAAGAAACAGGACTTAACAAATAGGGGTATCTTTTGAACAACCAGAAGGAAATAAAGGATTTGTGCAAAAAGAGAAGCTTGATTTTAAACTATCAGCTATGTGTTAACAGTAAAGAATATCATCACAAAGATTATCAACTAGCTGTGCAATGGAAGAGTAGATTTTCTTACGTGAGCAGCTGCATTACTGTATACTTGCTCCTTTATGTTAGCAAGATGTCAAAACTAGACTGGCTGTAGGACTCTGAACAGAACCCATTACCTGGAAAGGAATTTCTTATGAGAAGCCCCAATTCGGGTATCTCTGAGAAAGCTCAAGGACTCGGGAACAGAAGGTAAGATTCTCTGCCTTCTTTAAGGGTTTCAAGCAAAATGGAACTGCTGTGCATTGAGAAAAGGTACAAGTAATAGCTCATTGTGGATTCCTTTCCTTGGCACCCTAAGCAGGGTACAAAATTCTTTTGGCATACATCTGTATAAACAATGTGACACTATGTTAAATGGCACATGTTCTGGCTTCAATTTTAAAGTCTAGATTCTCTCGGAAAGAAGACAACCATCTTCTTTACCTCACCACTAATGCTAGCAGTCTCAAAGGCTGGAACTTGGCTACAGACAATAATCAGCATTTGACCCTCTTTATGCCAGAAAGCAGCTCCCTGTCATCTGATTTAATTACCATGTTTATCCAAATTAAAGGATGCCGTTTATTTAATTAAAAGTTAACAGTGTCTTCAACGGACTTTTCGACTGGATGCATACAAAGAAGCTCAGCACAATGTAAAATGTGAATCTCTTGGCTCAGAACCACTTTTCTCCTGACTTTGCATCATCTGGGGAGGGGGACATCAAAAACCCACAAACAAAATTTAGAAGCCAATGACCAAAGATGACTGAAGTTAGCAGGTATCCCGCAAGTTAGAAGCTGGCTTTACTTTCTACAAAGACTTTTGCTGCAACATTCCTTCCCTACCACCCAGCAGGATGTATAATTTCTACATTTGAGTTTACATCAAGTCCAAACCAGCCACAGATGAAATAGTGTGAAAAGCTGTATTACCATAGGGATTGCTTTTCTACCTATGGCTAGATTCAAAAGTATTTCTTCTTTTACATACCCTTTTGTAATTCAAATTAAACCAACTGGCCAAGCATAGTATGTGCACCAAAATCTTAATGGCTCAGTAAGTGAAAGACGTGGCTTAAGCCACAGTTACATTCAATATTTAGATTTTATACTTTACCAAGGGCAGTTAAGAGGATATTTCACCATTAGGCAAGATGGAAAGCTGCTTCCTTGTTCCAAAGGCCTCCGGATTACCTTTTCAGTAAAAATAACAATAATTAACAGACCGGAGTACAGAAATCTTGGGGTGTTTCCTGGCCAAACCATGTCCTTGTGATTGTTAATAAGAAAACAAAAAACAAATAATAAAACTTCAGATTCACACATCAAACCAGAAAGAATAAAAAAACACCAACAAAAAGCATCAGAAGCTCACCACTTCCAATCTAAAATCTGGCATCTACAACTCCATTTCTTCTTCTGCACACCCAGATATTCCCAAACTAGCATATGGATCTGGACACATGGCAGTCTGTTGTGATGCAGGGAACGTTTCAGTCTGTGAGTCAAAAGGAGCTCTCGGCGTTGGCTGCTTAGCTTGACACCCTTCTGTACTCTGCTGCTTGAAGTTCTTAACAGAAACAGACTTCAGTTTATCTGTCAGAGTTTCAGGAAGAGGTTTCCAAAGCACCAGCTCCATAGAAGGACGGCTCCTAGAAGGGGATAGAGTTTCAGTTAAATTTAAGTAAGTTCTCCAAGCACAGCTATCAAATGCAGAAGACCAGAGAGTATCTTCGTCCTTTGAGCTAGCCTGGAACTATATTCCAGAAGCCACATGCCTTTTATCCCCCCCTATTAAGTTTCCTCTCCCTTGACTAGTTCCATTACTTCTAGTTCTAACCTGTATTTTCTCTCTTTTCTTTAGCACAAAACTTGATGACCACTGTTGGTCACACTTCAGGATCTTCTCATTTTGAAAATTCATATACATAAAACTAAAGCTTATAATGGTTTAATCAACAAATTTCTCTCTGTAGAAATGAGGAGTATGAAACAGACACTTGGTGAGCACTACAGTTACACTTATTTTTTTACATTAGGACAGTTTTTCCTACTTTTGACAGATGAATGGTCTGTTATACAACATTGGCTGCATCATGCAGTAAATTAAGGACATCTCCACAAATATGAGACGGGGTCTCTCTTTTCATTTGCATGTGTTAGCTACATAGCATCATTATTTCCTCCAGAACTTACATAGATTCTATTATTTTCTTTGTCAGGACTTCACCAAAATCCCTCTTCATCCCTTTTTTAAGGGTATCTGACAGGATAAGAGTGGGCAGATTGCTAACATTTCCATCAGCATGAACTTCCTCATCTTCATCAATTATCCTAGGAATGGAGGGGGAAGAGGGAAATAAACACTATTGAGTATACTGTTATCAGGCACATCCACTGCAGACTACAGTCACATCTACGTGCACTGCACTGTGCAGACCTCTGACCTAGGCTGGGTACCAGGAGCAGCGGGGCTGTGTTAACGTGAGTCTCTCTTGGTCCAAAATACCCTGAGAATGACTGTTAGCACAGAAGCCACTCGAGCAGCTATGCCACTTCTGGTACCTGAGCTGGCTTTCTTATCCCTGTGTGATATCCCAGCAGTGTCAGTGCCAACATACACTGAGAGAAAATAAACAAATTCCCTTCAGGGGAAACTGTACGATTCGGTCACATTACATGAGTGAGTCTCAGCTATGCAGTAGCTTCACCTGCTCAATTCCCCATGTCTGAACTTTAAGAATTATTGCAGAGGTACTGAATACAGTGCTTCACTTTTCACAGCATTGCGCTGGTTTCTGAGATTATCCAGCACAAAATGTTGAAGCCTTCAGAAAAAATGCAGGCATCTTTGGTTCTGGTAAACCTTTTACAGAAAATTTAGCAGAGTAGCTGGGAAGGATGGGGAACAATCCTCTGAGATGTCCAAAGCAGACATGGGCAGATAAAGACATACATCACTACTCTGATTTATGCACGAAAAGACCCCAGTCTAACAGTAGCTTGTTTCCCCTCACAGATCATCTGTGGAGTAATAATCTAAAAAAAATAAAAATCTTTTAAAATTTCTATACCTTTTGGCTTTTCTAATCATTTGCAGTGGTCTTTTTAGATATTCTAGAATACTAGCGCAGCTGCAATCAACTGATACACACATGTGCCATCCCCAGAAATCTTTCGAGGGCCAGAACGCACAGTACAATTATTAAATGATCGCAGTAGTCTCTCTGCAGCCACCCCATCACCCCACATCACACCATCAGCAAGATGAACCTCAGCCTAACTGCGAATGTGCAGAGAGACGTCTCTGGTTCATGCCACTCTCTATGCTGACAAATTCACATCTACCTTAAGTATGAATCACAGAACAAGCTGCAGTTGGTTGAAAAAAAGCTGAGCTCAAGTCTGACCAGATAACTGGTTAAAATTTGAGCTCTGGATACTCAAAGAAGAGCATTAAACCCCATTATGATATATTGCTGCTGCATAATGACTGTGATCAGGGGTTATTTATTCAGCATTTTCTGCTCTAGCACCCTTGATTTCAGATCACAGTATCAGTCCAAAGACTCACAGAACCATAGGTAGCTTAAAAAGAAATCAGTTGAACAGAAGGTTCCCTCAGACTCACAGAAGCGTCATCACACTGCTAAGTGCTAGATTTACCCCTGAATTCCCACCAGAAAAGGGAAAGCTCAGCAAAGCCAGGCTACTCAATCCCTGCATTTACCTGTCCTCAATTTCCTGAAGTTTCCTGCGAGCAACCTCGCACTGCTGTTCCCCCATTGTCTGATCCATTTCTTCACAGGGAATTTCTAACATGGCAGTTTCAGGACCGCTGCCACCATACTGACTTGCTACCTCCCCAGCTGCCTGCTGACCTGCACAGAGAATCCATTCTTCAGTGTTGGGATTCAAAGGGCAATTTTTGGCTCCTGTCAGTCTCTTCTTCCGCACAGGACAACTAGGAAACAAAGTAAGTTTACAACTGTCAAAGAAGAAATCTTACAGAAAGTCATGCGCATTTCAGCAGCTTTGACACACTGTAGCAGCAAAACCTCACCAAAGAAAATAAATCCGTGTTGCTCTTAGTGAAACGTGAGTACCCATGCAAGAAAATCAGTGCTACACAATTGATTAGGTAACATAAATGGATTCAGGCTCGTTCAATTCAGGGGAAGAGTTCCAAGTGGAAACTATGATAGACGTTCCCTTCCTGTTTGCATTGTAGATGAGATGTGCTTAAATGTTTTTGAAAACAAAAAGCAAATTAAGATTTTTCAGGCTATAAAAGACAAATTAATTTACCCTTCTGCCTCTTCTTCTAGCTTATGCTTCTTTCCGTAGCGCACAGAAACACTGCAGAAGAAAAACAAATAGTTATTTAGCTTCTAATTGTATCTTCCAGTGACACTGATAATGTCAAAAAATATTTTCCCCCCTTTTAAAATTTCATTTGCAGCTGAGAGTAACAGTTGCAGTACATTACCCGCTATAAAGGGAATGGAAGCTTTGGACAATAAATGAGCACTTTGTTCCAAAGGAAGTCAAAGGCAACTGTAATTGCTCAGTTCTCTGAGCAGAATTCCATCCTAATTTCTCCTCCTTTACGTTATTTTTTTTTCCCACATGGGGCAAAATCAATTTTTGCTAAAATTCAACTGCTTCAAGAAACAACACATGATCCAACTTGAGTCTGTTACGGACATACTCAAATGTGACCAAAACACAACGTTTTATAGAATAACTTAAGGTTTTTGTGCTTGCATATGAGAAAGAACAAGTTTAAAAATAAATAAATAAATAAACACATGAGTTTTAAACCATGTGAAGATGCTGGTACACTCGATCACCTTTCTTGCCTTTTAGAAGGCTCCTTTATCCCTCACCAGCCAGCTTCAAAGGCTGTAAGATGAGCACAATACAATTCTAACCTCCTACCAGTGAAACACTGCTAGAAGGAAACAAATTCCACCCCGCCTGGCAAAGCACCGCCGTTTGACACTGCCGGCCCTCCGGCACCGGCCCTGAGGGAAGGGGTCTGGCACTCACTGGCCGCGGCTCCTGGTGAAGGATCCCACCGGGGCCGCCGTCAGCCCCTCGTTGTGGCTCCCGAGCGCGGCCAGGGAGGCCAGGTCGAAGCCGCTCTGCAAACAGAGGCCGGAGGACCCGTCGGCGCCGTTGTTTCCGATCCCTGCCATGACCATCCCGGGTGGCTGGAGACGGCCGTGGCCGCCGGCTCCGGGATGCGGCCCGTGGCGGTCCGGGGCAGCGGCCGGAGCCGGAGGGAGCTCCACGGCCGGGCCGGCCGGGATGCCCTGGCAGGATCTGCCGAGCGCTGCCATTTCCTGCTGCGGGGGAGAAAACGCATGTCACAAACCCGCCGGCCCGGCCCGAGGCGCTCCCGCAGGAGCCCCGCGCCGAACGGCCCCCGCCCGCAGCGCTCACCCCGCCCGGGCCGGGCCCGCAGCTGGAGCCGCCGCCAGAGCCCGCGTCCTTTCCAGGCCTTTCGCTACGATCAGAGAAGAATCCGCGAGCACTGTGGGAGCTGTAGTCCCGGGCGCTGGGGGAGCTGTAGTCCCGGGCGCTGTG
>JAYRBT010000037.1:8448025-8463539 GCA_036023395.1 Myiotriccus ornatus
GGGAGCTGTAGTCCCGGGCGCTGGGGGAGCTGTAGTCCCGGGCGCTGGGGGAGCTGTAGTCCCGGGCGCTGGGGGAGTCCCGGGTGCTGCAGAAGCTGCGGGCGCTGTGGGAGCCGCGATCCGGGGGCCGCAGTCCCGGCCGTGGCCATGGGGGCCGTGGGGCCCCCGCCGCGACCGTGGGGACTCCTCCCTGCCGGGGAGTGCAGGGACAGCCCCGCTCTTGTCCGCGGTCCGGCCTAATCCCCGCGGCGGGGCGGGCGCGGCCCCGCAGCCAAATCCCGGTCAGCTGAGGAGCTGAGGAGCCGGCGGGGAGGCGGCGAGAGCGAGGATGGCGCCGAGGCAGGCGGTAACCGCGCGTTCTGTTCTGGTGGCGGGAGGCTGCGGGTTCTGCGCGGAGCTGGAGGGGGACAGTGCGTGTGCAGCGGTGTTAGAGGTGGGGAAGCTCTCCCGGGCTGCTGTGAGGCTTTAGCGAAGTTGGACACTTCTGTCATAGAGGAGTTGAGGAAAGTCCCAGTAGCAAAAAAAAAAAAAAAAAAAAGTAAAAAACTAAACAACAAAACAAAAATAATAATAACAAAGAAAACCCCAGAAGCAACTGAAAAACCCGCAGACAAACAAACCAACAAAACCCAGCTATGTCCTAATACAGTAGTAACCTAATTTCTCTGGCACCTTTTATTCCTGTGATGTAGTCTTACTAAATTTTGCAAAGGAAATCCAATTCAGCCCATGCTCAGAATGGAGCACCAGCCGCTGCTCAGAGGGTCTAGCTCGCCCAGCAAGGTAAGCAGAACTGTCCTGGCCTCAGAAGGTGGATCTTGCTGGGAGTTTGTAGTTTTAGCAGTGATGCACAAATGTGAAATGCACTGATGCTTCTGTTAGCTTTTAAATAGGAAAACATTAGGGCATTAGGCTGATAAAGTTTAGTGCTTTCTTTGAACACCTCGCTGTGTTGTACAACAGAAGCTATAAAACCACGTTTTCTCATTCTCATGTTTTACATTGAATGTAAATTGAATTTTGTTTGTGTCATGTTTCTGAGATAAGGTGAAAGTGCTTCTAAACTGTCAGGAGTTCAGTAGTGTACAGAACAGATGAGGGTGTTGTCTGTGCTTTCCCCAAGAAATCGGGGCCCAAATTCGAATGTGAGACAACATATCAGTGTAATGAGCCGGCTGATTTTGGGCAGGAAGAACAAAAGATGTGTCATAAGAAAACTTACGTGATGTATGTTAATGATTTTGGGTTGTTTGTTTGTTTATTTTCTGTCTTTTCTAGATTCCAGGTTGTACCCACGAGACACACAAAATACATTTACAGTACTTGGTTAACGGAAAGGTCTGAGTGTGCAGTGCCAGTATTTACCCCCTCTAGTTTTATCGTTTCTACCATACTCGCTGCAGCCCTTATATATTACTCTTGATTCATTGCTTTGCTTGTAATTTTGAGAGACACTTTTTATTCTTGGAAACTGTAAGGAAATGTTAATTGCATTTTACTTTATTAAGATTAATTTCAACTTCTGAGTTTTAGTTCTGAAGCAAGGAAGTTTTGGTGAGTTATCTTTAGGAAAGACACAGCTCTTTCAGACTCCAGTACATCAAATATCTGGAATAACTCAGCATTTCTGGGAACTAGGCCAAGAATGAGAATGATGAAGAATTAGTCTACATACCTTGCAATGAGAAATTCAGGGAGTACAATTTTATAAAAAAAATTATGTACAGTATATATGAAGGAAGGGGAAATTTGATCACTGAATTGCCTTTAGTATAGGATATGTCATTGTGTCCAGCTGAAATTAGACAATAAGGTACTATGAGATGAAATTAGGACCTAATTTTAAATGAAGGGGTTGCTAAATGTTCGAACCGGATGTTATTTTTAGTACGATCATATTCAGTAAAAAATAGAGTCAGAAAACACCACATGAGAAAACCAAACACTGTACAAACCTCTGGAGATCTCTGACCCAGAGATCTCATCTGAAGTATGATGTTTTATGACCAATTAGACTTCTGAGATTTAAATGTATCATAATAGTAGTTTGTATTGGCCTTAAACCTGATGAATCTGTGACTGTTAATTTTAGTTTAGAAATACTGATTTAGGAATGTAACTAGGGAATCGGTATTGAAAAATTAAAAAATGCATGCCTATATGTTTCAGATTGAATACTATTATCAGTGAACATTATGTTGTCATTTATGATACTAGGGCTTAGCAACTGCCAGCTTGCAGACACTGAGTAATCATTTTAGGGACTTGCAGTGGGAAATAAAATACTGTTATTTCTCACATCTTGGTTGAAACGTGCAGCAAAGAAACTGGGATTTGGTTACTTCTTATGCTGAATCATAGTGCTTCTAACACCAAACATAAACAGTCCTTTCATTCTTTCATTAAAAACAGACACCATGGGCAGTGTGGCTCATGCAAAAAGCATTTACAGAGTTTCCAATGAAATCTGCAGTGGTTATGTTGCCTACGCTTAAATCTGGAGACTTGTGATTGTGGCAACTCTAAAGGCTGTTAAGGATCATGGCCGAAGTCAGCGTGAAACGCTTCTCCTGCTGGAGTCATTTGGGAGTTCATGCAGTTTTCTAAACAAATATTATTATTATTTATTATTATTTTCACTGTTCCAAAGTAAAAACATAATGTATTTTCCCATGATTCTCTCCTAGATATGACGTGCATGTGTGTTCAAGGACCTCTCTCTTTTCGCACCCATTACACTCTCTTTTGTTCTCTAGCTCCCCAGCTGGACATTGTTCCTGGCTGTATGTGCTGTTGGAATTGGAGGGACCTTTCAGTATGGGTATAATGTCTCCATTATCAATGCACCCACGCAGGTAAAAGCTCATCTCTTGTTCACAGGGCTGTTTCCTCTCTAACTCGGCCAAGAGGCCAAATGTGCAGTGGGAACCAAAGCAGGCTTCCTCTCACATGAAGGATTCTTGTTGATTTCCCAAAGGGTTTCGTGTGAATTTCTTTGTGAGCACCTCCCATCAGAGGTGTTCTGTGTCAGATGAAGGTGCCAAATAGGCCATATAAATACCTCTGCTGAGTATGTTTTAGAAGGATTAACTGAATAAATATCTTTTGCAGTTACGGCTTTGACTAAAATAGCCCAGAACATTAAGAATAGAATAGAATATTTTCAGTTGGAAGGCACCTACAATGACAACCTAGTCCAGCTTCCTGACCACTTCAGGGCTGACCAAAAGTTAAAGCGTGTTACTAAGGGCACTGTCCAAATGGTTTTGGGGCATTGACCACTTCTCTAGGAAGCCTGTTCAGTGTTTCTGTAGGATGTCACCACTGTTTCTCCTAATGTCAAGTTTAAGCCTCCCCTGACACAGCTTGGAACCTTTCCCACACATCCTGTCACTGGATAACAGGGAGAAAGGATAGTTGTCTATCACAAGGCAGCTTACTGAAAAAGATCTTCTTAGGGAGTCAAAAAGTTGCATCTGTAGTGGCTGAGTAACTTGTAGGTATTTTCATCTACTTGTTACTTGTGCATCCTTTGCCAGGGCCTTAAGAATTTTGCCTATTTTGTAGATGACTCGAGGATCTGAGCAAATCGTCTTGTGAAAGTGATGGGTGTAATTTTCTGCCATCAGCTGATTGATTTGCTTGTGAAACTGTGAAGACTGAATTTGCTGTAACACTGTATGCTTTTTACAGAGCTTAAAAGAAGCTGTTTGTGAAAGAACATGTAATATGCTGGAAACAGAGGGACAGTCCAGGAACTTTGTCCTTCTATAAAGTCTTCATTTGCTAGCAAAGAACAGGAGTCTATTATTACAGATAATGTCAGTTCAGGAGTTTCTTAAGACAAATTTTAGGAGACCAAACATTTAGAATAACAGTTTAAAAGTTCTGACACAAGAATACTCTTAAGAAAAGTGGAGCATTATTAGAGTTGCAAAAGGGATTTTGTTGGACTACACTAAGGCAGGAAGATTTAGATCAAGCGTCAGAATGAGTCTCCCGACTGTACAATATTTTAGGTTGTAAGGCTTCTGTGGTCTGAAGTGTTCCTCAAATCAGTTGGACCAATCACCCACCCTCGTGCAGAAGGACCTCAGAGCTCTCTTCAGGGCAGTGTGGCCGGGTGGTGTTTCTCCTGTGGTGCAGCACAGGCTGCCTGAGCCAGGGCACAAAGCAGAGCTGCTCAGCGGCCTTTGATGTGTGTGAGGAGCAGGAAACAATGTTGTGGTCAAGGAAGATTCTGCCAGACACCGGTGTTTTTAATATAATACAAATAAGATGATACCTTTTGTTAGCTCCCAGAATTGGTTTTCAGGATTGGGGTGCAAGTTATTTGTAGTTGCTGTGCTGTAGGGCTGCACATAATGCTACACATTCATCATTCTTTTCTACTGCAGCATATACACAAGTTCTTAAACGAAACCTGGACTAGTCGTTATCACAAGGAACTAAATCCAGATTTGCTGACTTTTCTTTGGTCTGTCATTGCTTCTATCTTTTCCCTTGGAGGCCTGTGTGGAGCCCTGATGGGAGGCAGCATGGCAATTCGCCTGGGCAGGTCAGTGCAGCAGCAGGCACATAGCAGCATGTTTGCTTCTCCTACCTTCTTACTGCAATAGAAAGAAAATAAATGGAAAAAGAGTGGGATAAAAGAGTACCTTGAGAATCTATACATGTTTTTCACTTCAAAACAGTTTTCTGGCAGAATTTTAGAGTTTATTCCAATGTGACTTTAAAGGATGAGGTCTGAATTATATAACCTTCCAGTTTAGTCTTTGGATTAAGTTTACTGAAATCTGAGTAGGAGAACACGTTTGCAAACATTTGAAGCCTTTGTGCCAGTAAAGACATGCTGCCTCATCCGTTGTGCTTCATGTGTGTAAATGAACAAACCCTGCTCCTATCTTGTCAGACATTCTGTTGTATTTATGCATTATTATTATTATTATGTTTAGACATTTTAAAAAACACTATCAGTTTTATTCGATGTTTGGGTTTCCAGGGAATAGCACATTTCTTCAGTATAAAGCCCACTTTTTCCCATATTACCAGAAAGGAAAACTTTTTAGAAAACATGGTTTTGCAGATTTCTTTAGTGTCTGGTTGTCTTCTTTTAGTTTGTTTTTGGTTTTTTGGTTTTGATTTTCTTTTTTTGTTTCGAATGGTTTGGTTGTGATGGTGTCTTTTTTGTTTGTTTCATTATTGTTGTTGTTTTTTGTTTTTTCCTCCTCTGTAGGAAAGGAGCTCTTTTGATGAATAATATTATAGCAATACTAGCCTCCGTTTTAATGGGGCTCAGTTTTCCTACAGGATTGTTTGAGTTACTGATTGCTGGAAGGTTTTTGATTGGCATAAATTCAGGTGAATAATTCCCTATTCCTACTCTCAATAAACTATGGTGAATGATAAATTATTGTTACTGCTGATTCTTTAGGTTTTATATGTGTTTATGACAAAAATGTTCTGTAGTCTAACTTGGAATCTGAAGGCAGATAAATTAATAGGAAATTAACTAAGTCTGATTTCCTTCCTGTTTTGGTTTAGTAACTCTTTGCAAAGCAATATCTATTGATAGGTAAATGTTCTTCCATTTACTTGCAGGTATTGGGTTCTGTGTGCAGCCTTTGTATATTGGGGAGATTGCCCCAAAACATCTAAGAGGAGGCTTGGCCATGGGGACTTCCATCTTTCTGACTGGGGGGATTCTGACAGGACAAATAATTGGTTTGAGGTTAGAAATGCTTTTTTTTTTTTTCTCTGTTTTGTGTTACTCCCATGTAAAGAATTCCAGTTTCCTGCAGCTCCTTGCAGAACATTCCTTGTGCCACTGTAGCATTAGAATTCGCAGGGAAGGTCCCCTGGAGGAAGAAAACCCTGCTTTGGTCACCTTATTCCTACAACTGGCAGCCATCAGCACTGTCTCCCTAGGGAAGTAGTCTCAGTTTAGATGGGTCAGGCAGAACAGCATCAATAATACAGGCACATCTGTGCTGAGTCCATGTTTTCTGCCAGTTTCTTGCCGGAGACAGTGAATGTTCACAAGCCAGGACTTGGGAGCAAAGCACTCCTCATTTCTGTGCCGTAGCACTGCCGCTGGTTTTGTCCCCAGTGAGATCAGAGGACGTTGCTGGGCCTTCATCCAGAGGGATCTTAAGTTCCAAGAGCAGAGACTGCATTCATAGTAACCAGTAGTTGATTATTTTATTTCTTTACCTTCTTTTCCCACACCTTCTTCTTCACACAGGGAATTACTAGGTGGAGAAAAGTACTGGCCTCTGTTGCTGTCCAGCAGCTGTTTTCCAGCATTTGCCCAACTTTTGTTCCTGCCGTGGTTTCCTGAAAGTCCCAGATACCTTCTTATTGACAGGGGCGATGAGCTGAGCTGTGCCAAAGGTAATATACAACATCTATCTTTCTGTGTCTTTAGAAGGGTTCAGTGAGTATACTGGGTTCCAGATTCTCCTTTTATCTTCATCTACGCAGCACAGTTATATCACCTAGTGCTTTTTGGCCCATGTTTTATCTCCAGTGAGCTTATGTGGAAAAATGGATTGTGAAACTCAGGAGCCCGTAATGGATTGTGAACAAAATTTTATTATCCTGTTTCAAATATAACTTCATGTTTTGTTACTCTTCAATGAAATTTCTAAAGGTTTTCTCTTCTCTTTCTAAACCTTTTCTTTTGACAAAGTAACATCTGTGAATTACTGAACCTCTCACTGGATTGCACATTTCTCAGGTCATGTCACAGATTAAGTACTAATTACATCAGATATTTTCTTCCTTTCAGTGGTAGTGTTGTACTTTTCCTGTAAGAAATAGTTGGAAAGAATTTAAAAAGAAGATGTCATAAAAATTTGAGAGCTTTTTACTGAAAAAGAGCGATGCATTGGCTATTTGAGCAGAAAACTCCTAAATCCTCCATTTTCTGAACAGTTACCTTTTAAATACCTTTCCCTTTTTATATCATGTAGGAGAACTATGACAGCTTAAACTTTTCCCTTTACCTTTGAGAGATCTATGATTGCTCTCCTTTTATTCAGACCCTACTCAAGAAACAACTGTACTTTCATAGCTTTGCAGTCCTGCAGAAAGGAGCAAATGAAGCCCACACAGTACAATAAGAATTTGAAAGACAGAAATTCAGATTAGTTATGATTTTTTTCCCCTGAAATTACATAGTTCTCTTTGTACTGCAAGAAGAAACTAAATATCACAAGAAATTTATTTTATTTCTGCCTAAAATATGAGCAAAACATTTCAAACTGGTAAGAGTGTCTGCAAATGAAAAGACTATTTGGAGGTCTGGGGATGAGATACAAAATATTTTGCTTGGTGAGTATTTCAAGGTCAGATATTCCTCAAAAAAAAAGTAAAGGAATGCCAAGTATCCTCCAAATCCACCACAGCAAAAAATGCTGAAAAACCAACAAGGAAAAAACAAGTCACAAAGCAAAAGTTTTCATATCCTAGCAAAAGCCTGGTCATTGTGGAAAGAGATGATTTTCCAGGAGTTGTGGTTAATAGGCAAACACAAAGGAAATTTTTTTTTTCTATTTTTTAGCTTTGAAGCGATTTCATGGCTCTTCAGAGTATCGAAGGGAGATGGAAGACATCCAGCGGGAATCTTCTGCCTTAGATGGGGAGAAACCCAAGAAGCCCTGGCAGTTATTCACCGATCGCGGTGTGAGATGGCAGCTCATCACCGTGATTGTGATGACCATAGGCCAACAGCTCAGTGGGATAAATGCTGTAAGATTTCATATGAATTAACACCTTAAATAATGGTTTCATTCCCATCTGTTTTTCAACCATTTGTTAACACAAAGGATCCGCTTACAGAAGCTCAGAGAAATGGGATAAGTGGGAAATAATATCCTTGCATTATTTCAGTGTTTCTCTTTTTTTAATTTTTTTTTTCTCATTTCTGTGTTTCTGGTATGCAAATTTCTTTGAAGAATGACTTCAAAGAAGTTTACATTCTTCTGAAAAAGTAAATAAAAGTGGATCAGCTTATTGTGTCTGGTTTAGGAATATGAAGCATTATAAGTTGGATAATTTTACTTGCTTCTCTGATAGCAATATACTTAGACATGAATTTAACAGATTCCTTTCGGTGCTTATGTGGGATTAGTAACTCACAATATAAAATACACTGAGCTGTGTGTTTAGTATGAACTAGACTTTGTTTCCAGTCAATGCTTTAACTACCAGGAAAGCCTCACTGTTGGTTTTTTATTCTGTTGTAGATTTATTTCTATGCAACTTACATTTTTGAAGCAGCTGGGATCTCAGCTGAGAAAATCCCATATGTGACACTCGGCACTGGAGCTTGTGAATGCCTCACAGCCCTCTCCTGTGTAAGGAGCAACTTGTTCTACCTTCCACCACAAAGAGTAATGATGCTTCTTGAAGAACATTGATAAAAATGAGATCAGTATATTAACAAAATATTATGTCTTGTCCGCAGGGTTTACTGATAGACTACGTGGGAAGAAGATACCTCATCATTGGGGGTTATCTCCTCATGACCCTCTGGTGCACTGTTCTAACCTTCTCTCTGACTTACCAGGTGCAAAGGACTCATTCCTATTACACGTTATGATTATAGTGAGTGAAAAGCGACAGGAGAAGGGGAATGGGTTTAAACTGTAAGAGGGCAGGTTAGATTGGGTATCAAGGAGAAATTCTCCCCTGTGAGGGTGGGGAGGCCCTGGCACAGGTTACACAGAGAAGCTGTGGCTGCCCCATCCCTGGAAGTGTCCAAGGCCAGGTTGGACAGGGCTTGGAGCAACCTGATCTAGTGGAAGGTGTCCCTGCCCATGGCAGGGGGGTGGGAACTAGATGGTCTTTAAGGTCCCTTCCAACCCAAACTATACTATGATCATGTGATTCTGTGATACAATTTAGTAAAAATTATTGAATGAACACTATTTAAATTCTCCGAAGCAGTACTGTTAAATGAATTAGCTGTAAGCAGTCAGGAGTGACTGTTACTTTCAGTAACATACAAAAGGAAATGTAACTGTTAAGCTAAACTTTTAAACTGGCTTATCAAAATCTGAAGTAAACCTTCTCATTCTCTTCTGTTCCAGGATCTGTACTCCTGGGTGCCTTACGTGAGCATGATGTCTATATTTGCCTTCATCTTGAGCTTTGGGTTGGGACCAGGTACTGCACGGGAGCGTGTGTGTCTGAGTGGTGGAAGGTGTGGGAGGGAAAGGGGGTGTCAGCAGTGCTGCTGTGTGCACCAGGCAGGACATCTTTGCAGTGCAGCTGCTGGTGCTCTGGCGAAGGAACCAAAGTGAGCCCATCCTGTAGCCCAAAACTGAGGCTTACCATGCACCCTTCTGGGGCAGCTATGTGTGAGGGAGGGCTTAGTTCTGGCCTTCAGAACAAAGGAGTTGTACACAGAGCAAGAAACAGGCTGTGACCCCTCAGATGGGGCCCTGCTGCCTGAGCAGTGCTGCTGAAACGGGCCACTACCTGCAAGGGCAGTAGCCTCAGAAGTGCACTGTTAGGAATCATAATAGATCAGCTAGTGGAATATTCAAAAGCGACTCATTTTTTTCTGGCATTAGAAATACCACAGGTGGACATTTAGTTCTGTTTCTGACCCATTCCCAGGTGGCATAACCAACACCCTGATAGCGGAGCTATTTGTACAGTCCTCACGTCCTGCTGCTTACACGATCGGAGGGACTCTTAGTTGGATTAGTTTCTTCACAATTGGAATGCTCTTTCCCTTTATAGTGGTAAGTATGCACAGCACAATTTCCTAATGGTTGCACAACCCATTTCATCTGCTCCCAGGTTCCATCCCATTGTTTATATTGCATTATATACACTTGTATATATTATTCAGTGACACTTGAAGAGGATGCACACTGCCCCTCAAATGAGTTTGACCAGATTCAGTCAGTCTTAAAATATTTTTTAGATTTCACAGAAACCAATAAAACATGATAAATAAAAATTAAAAGGAATGTGTGGGGGGGTAATTTTCATGTTCAGGTTAAAAGAATGGAAAAGGTATCAAAAAAAGAAAAACTTAATCAGATTCAGATAATGCATTTTTTAACAGTGCCTTGTGCTTTTACGGCAGAGTAAATTCAAGGTAGTACCTCTGGTGGCCACCTCTGAGGGCTCACTGAACTGACAAGAGGGTTCTGTGATCAGATTATTAGGAAAGGAAATACAGGGTTTCATGTCCAGTTTTGAATCTTCAGTTGTAGCACTTGCTCTTGAGAGCAAAACCTGAAGGAACATCATGCAGCAGGGTATTTGGATCTGCCTGTTCTTTCTTTGTGGTTGAGCTCTGCTGAAAAATGTTTATATTCCAGAAGAAGATAATCTCAAAATATGTGACAACTAAGAAGGAAACGTTGACTTGTCCCTAGACTGTGAATTGTTTAGTGTTCAAATGGTTTATTTTTTTCAAATAAGAGACGACCCACTCAATTGCACTGCACTTGGTAGTCTTTTATCTAAAAAAAAAATGTAAAAAGTTACATGTAAAGGATAGATTGCATGACTTTATTAAAAATATCTGAGCAGCAGTGTTAGGTATTAATGGAAATAAAAAGCTGCTTATTTTCTCAAACCTATTGTTATACTTGAAATATGTTGCAATCACATTTGTTTTCAGAATGGACTGAAGCAGTATTGTTTTCTGGTGTTCTTACTGGAGTGCTCCTTTGTTGCTGCTTTCATCTTCCTTGTAATTCCTGAGACAAAAAACAAATCTTTTCTGGAAATCAAAAAGGAATTTCACAAGCTTAATTTTGGAAGAAATACCAGAAAAAAGGAAACAGAGCTTTATGAAAGAAGACAACTTCAAGATAAATTTTTAAAAAGTCCTGCGTAACTTTATGGCTGTAACAGAACATCAGTGAGAATTATGAACTAAATTAGGAATGTAATACATGATCAAATGCCTTATTAAATCCTCCCATGTATTTAGAGGAAGTGTAACTAAAGGCAAGTTAGTATTTCTGAAATGCTGTTAAAACATGTATTGCTGAAACACTATTAACAACATATTATCCATAGAAGACTTGACATTTAGCTGTAACCTGATGCTGTAGGGACACAGAAATGCCAGGGAACACCCCTGGCAGATTTCTGTGGATAATTCAGTGGCTTTTCTTGCATTTCAAAGCCCCATCTTCATTTCAGGTCATCAGGCACATCCAAATTCTTCACTGAGTAAGACAGGGAGTTCTTGTTAAAACTCAAACAAGAACTCACCTACTGAAAACTTTTTCAGAATATTTAAGATATTCCAGTTTATGTGAAAATGTGGGTGTTTTGTTGCCATTTTTCACTCTCTTTACCCAGTCCTACTACTGTAACTGTACAACAACGGTACAGCACCTCTCTGAATTACTGGTATTTGTATTAAAGACTCATATCCCAATAAAACAGTTTCTGGGGTTAGAATTTGGGTTTATTTTTCCCCTAACCCAGGATCTTAACGTTTTAAACTATGCAACAGGGTAAAACCTCTTCTAGTTTTGAAGGTCAGTTCTCGCCAGACTGAGGTCAACATACCAAAAGCATGCAGCAGTGGAGAGCACAGATGACAGGAATGAAATACTCTTTACCTTAGAAGAATTTTCAAGATGGTGTGAGAGAACACACACAAGGAGACTACAGAGCTCCTGCAGGACATACTAAATGAGCTTTCTGCTTATCTGCAGCATTTTGTCCAGGGCTCTTTCTCAACTTTATAAAATACATTCTTATATTTCACTAAGTAAGAAATCTCACTTATATCCGATGTTTGTGTGCCTTTCTGGCCCTTGTTTCCATGCCTGTAGCTGCCAGGTATGGGCCCACCTTACCCAGTACTTTTCCTGGTTGTAAGCATTTTCAAATTCCATCTGCTACTGAAGTGCTGCAGCAAGCACTGGATTTTATTTATTTTCCTCAGAATTAAAGCTTTTAATGGAAACACAGGAAATGAACACCATTTGTCTGATTTTGATAACTATCTTTTTAATTGAAAATAACATTAATAATTAATCCTGAAGGAAGCAGCATTAGGAAGGGATCTTCTTGGTCTTTAGTTTATCCTCTAAGTTTGCAAAATACTTCATTTTTCCTAGAAGTTTCTTAGCTTCTTGAAGATCATCTGAAATGAAATAAACATTTTACAGAGGGAGAGCTGAATTTGCATTTTCAAAATGACTCTCAGGATTTCAATGACAGTACCTGTTTCAGTACTAAGAGCTGTGAGCTGCAAGGACTCAGACACTATTAAAACCATGTTGCCTATTATTTTAATCTGGGATGGTTTGGGAGCACAACTCAGATGTTCCAAAAAACATGTAACAATATAATTTTTGGAAAAGAAATTACTTCTGTAAAGTGGCTGCAGTACTGGTGCAGCCACTGGGCAAGACAAACGTTTTTGTTTTAAATGTGTGCAATTTAGATCAACTGACATAACTGAAAAATGCAAAAGAGATGCAGTCCAGTCTGGATAGTGCCAATTCCAAACATGATATTGAAACAATTTCTCCTCAATGAAACAATTGGAGGGGAAAGATGGTTTATTACCTACTGACAAGGACAGATGCAATGCAGTCCTTCTCGTGGCACAGAGTAACAGATTATAACAGACTGAAACTCCTCACAGGCAGGCCCAGCCAGCACAATGTTGATGTTTACAGTTACAACAACCCACCCCTCACAGCTGCAGCACTCTGAGATCTGGCACAGAAATACAAAGGTTTCTTCCCAGATTCAGAATAGTTCATTGGTTGTGGAATAAAGTTATGTTGTTTCTTGCACAGGAAACCCCCAAAACAGGCATCAGGACTTTCCTTGCTGCACAGCTTCCATGATAATGGAATCGCTCCTGTCTTGTCACTGCACAGAACAGCACCCACTGCTCTGCTGCAGCTCCAAGGCTGCAGAACATCTCCCAGATTCCAGTGTAAAGCCTCAGAATAGGCCTAAGTTTGATTCAGAGTGTGTTCTTCACAGCATTCTGGGAAATACACAGTTTCTTACCATTTGCATTCCCACTCAAAGTGATTATTTTGATGCAAAATTAATTAAATGGAACTTTTGTACTGGATTTTGCTTTTAATGCTGAATTCCTGAATCAGCAGAAAGATCAGTTTAGAAGCTCTTATTCTAAATACCACACAAAGAACCCTTGTTGATGTAGTATTGCTGTTCTATAGTTCAGGAAATATTTGCCAGTGAGAGAATGTGGGGTTTTAAGCATTTGATGGCAGCTAAATACTTCATAAAAACAAGTACCTCTTTCGAAAGCTGCAGTCAGCTCTCTGGTCAGTTCTTCTTGTTTAACTGCAAAACAAATTATTTAATTCACTTTTTGTTACATATTTAGTATATTTTATACCATTGCATTCCAACTGCCTGCAGTGGGAAACTTCATTACTAGTCTCAGTCTTTGGGAGCTAAGAGACTTTTTCATAATACTGCTGACAGTTTTAATTATAATTTCAAATTAAACAGGTTGACAGACAGCAATTCCAATGCACATCAATGGTCACTAACTTCCCGTTAATCTAACTTATTTTTGGTCTATCAGTTTACCCTGCTAAGGTTAATTTTCTCCTGCTCTACCCAATTTTTATTCTAACTATTCTAATTGCTTTTGGCATACTACACTTTGTTATTGTAAAGAATTAAATATATCACTAAACCAAATATTGTGATATTGCCACATATTGTGATAATATAAAAAGAAAGTTGCTTGTGTAAGGACAATAACCACTTAATATAACAGCTGATAAGTTGAAGAAGGTGAAAGACATACAATGTCTGTGTAAATGACATTATTTAATATTGTCAGACAAGCATTTTATTCAACTTCATTTTGAGAGGTTCTTTTTTTCTTTGGAACAGTTGACTTGCCCTGATCTGCTAAAGATTGAGTAAATTCCTTTTTCTAGTCTATATGTACTTATTTTGCCATCAAAATAGGTTCTGTTATACAGATGTTCTCAAGCCAGATGTGATCATCAGATGCATAAATAGGTAAAGACAATATTGGAGAAGGGGACCGGGGCAGAACCTCTTGCACTGAATCAATTCCAGACTAACACAAGTTGGAGACATTACAAGAAACACACCAAAACAGATAGAAGCTTTCAAAAAGACTCTTGTATTACAGAAGACATAAATTAGTTCTGTTCAAATCCCTCAAATAATAACCTACCTTTAATTAAAGTTTCAATTTCTTCAATGATATTCTCATTTTTGGACTCTGCTAATTTCTCATTAATTTCCATGATTTCCATGAGGAACGCTGAGTCTGCATCACAGTCTGTCTCTTGTGCTGGCTCCACTCCACTCAGCTCCAGCTGGCAGAGGAAATGGGAATTTGAAAATAAGCACTATTACATCTAATTCAATGGGAATTATAAAGTTTTTTAGAGGGGCGCACTTAGATTCATATCCGATAAACCTACAGTGTATTCCATGAAAGGTGCATAAACAGAGTCGGTCTGAAAATTAACTTCATACACAGGCTGACCATAAAAATCAGCAGTTACCCTAAGTCAAAAAATGTAACAAAGGCTGCCAAGGGCCAGACTGAAATTCCGTATGAGCAGCCACGGCGAAACACAACATGTGATGTGGGAAACAAATTAGTGTAATGTGAGCAGCAAATGTTATGGTAAGCTGATTAATTTTTAGACAAACTTGATTTTGATCTCCCTTCAGTCCCTGGTCATCCTCTTCTTCAGAGGAATGTGAATTAGCACGTTAAGGATGAAGTGGAAGGTCTGGTCCCCCACGGCACCCCCAGCCCCTATGGTTAGTTACAGGGACACTGATAACACCTAACGGAGACCTTACTAGATAGAGGCCCCGGCTCAGAGGGTTCAGCAGGGTCTGGTAGGCCTTGTTGATCAGGGAAGAGTGTTGCTCAGAGTAGTACTGCTCTTTCTGCAAGTGGACGACAAGTAATTTGAAGTTAATAACAAGTGGCGGAACACACTTCGCTACATGCGGAAAACCTGCGTCCCTACACCAGTCCGTGTGTGAAACTGGGAGGGCTCCGTGGACCTGGGAACAGCGTCACTGCACTCGGCTAAGACCTGACGAGCCGCAGCGGCCCCTCATCGTCCTCCTCCACCGCAAATCCTTCTGAGCACCGGGAGACAAACACAGGCGTGTCCCCGCACTCCCCGAGCAGGAGAGAGGCGGGGGCTCGGCGCTGGGACCGAAGGCGAAGGGCGGGTTCCCTCGGCGGTCACCGAGCCCCGCGGGCCCCGCCCGGCGCGGCCCCCCCGCCCGGCCCGGCGCTCACCGGCGGCCTCTGGCCGAAGCGGTCGGGGTGTACGGCGCGCTGCAGGCTCCGGAACCGCCGCTGCAGCTGCCGCGCGTCGATGCGGAAGGAGCGGTCACTGCGGGACACAAGGCGGGTGAGCCCCGCGGCCGGCCGGGCCCGCGGCCGCCCCGCCCGCACTCACCAGTCCATCAGGCGGAAGAGGTCGGGCCGCGGCGCCGGCGGCTGCAGGGCCCG
>JAYRBT010000037.1:8463639-8511492 GCA_036023395.1 Myiotriccus ornatus
AGCGCCGCCCGCATCGCGCCGCGCTCCCGGCGGCCCCCGCGCGCCCGGCCCCTTATTGGCTCGGCGCGGGGCGCGCGCGGCGCGAGTCCCGCGGGCCGTGGGTTCGGGTCCCGCTCCGGCCGCCCGGCCACGCTCCTTCCTCTGCCCTGCCCTCTCCCGCCGCGGGCCGCTCCTCGCCGCTCCTCCCGGGAAGGTCGCGCGGCGCCGCCGGGTCCCGGGGACGGGGTGCTCGGGCGGGCAGGGCAGGGCAGGGCGAGCCGGGCCGGGCGCTGGGTGAACGGGAGTCCGTCAGTGCCGGCCCGGGGTCCCGTCCGCGCCGGCCCGGCTCCGCCGTCTGAGCGTCCGGGAGCTGTTCAGGAGGACGTGTAGGTTGGATATGAGGGAAATTTCCTTTATTGGGACGGGCTGCCCAGCTTTGGCACAGGCTGCCCAGGGCAGGGGTGCAGTCACCATCCCTAGAGGGGTTTTAACAGCCGCGGGGATGTGGCACCTGGGGACGGGGTCAGTGGTGGCCTTGGCAGTGCTGGGCGAGCGGCTGGACTCGATGGCCTCTCTTTCCCGATCCAAACGATTCCACGGTTCCGCTCCCTCCGCGGGCGGCTGTGCCAGCACCGCCGCAAAGGGCCGCGGTCCGAGCCCCTGGGCCTCGCCCGTAGAAAACGGGACGTGGGAAGTAACTTGGGAGCTGTTGTGGGTTTTTGGCTCGTAATGAAAGGTACCAAACCGCTGAAGAGATTTAAATTAGTCTGCGTTATACATCGAACGGTATGGCAACCAGCTAAAATCCCAATAATACGGATGGTGAGCCAAGAAAGGAAGCAGAGGGGTGAGTGCCAGCGATCCCAGAGGCTGGAAGGCTCATGGACGTTCCAGCAGCCCCGGTGAACGCGGGTGTGTTTGAGGACGCCGGCTGTAGGGATGGGCTAGCTGGTGGAGCGTTTGTTAAGTGGGGAGGGAGGACAGACACGCTGTGAGTTCCCGAGCCGTGACTGCGCAGGGACGTGATTGCCATTTCTTGCTGCCGGCAGCTGCCAGGGGGCTGTGGTGGGTGTCTGGCAGGCTTTTGTACTTTCATTGTGTACAGGTGTGGCAAATCTGTTGGGCGCCTTCAAGAAAATGTACGTCATTTTATGGTTCTTATTTTTCCCTTTCTAGTTTTTCCCTTTGTGTCTGGGGACCGGCCGCGATCCCTGCTCCGTGCGGGGATGCGCTCTCGTAGCGCAGCCCGTGCCTGTGTGACCCAGTGCGAGGCCTGAAGTCCTCGGGAGCAATCTGGGAATAAGAGTTAATTCTGTTTTAGAACCAGCAGAGGCCGCCCCACCTTCCCTTCTAAAAAGAAAGCCATCCTGGTTTGCAAAATTCCTGGGGATTTACGTATAACCCGCACATGCACTCTTTGGTTGGAAGTTTTACTTTGAAGCCTGAGAATGTACTTGAACATTAATAGTACACCGTGTGAGTGCTTGCTAGTTTTACTTTGATGTAGTAATTTTTTTTTTTTTAACATCCTCTTTGAAGCCAACATGTCCCGAGAGACTGAAAGTGAAGTACAGCAGACTCAAGGTGCCCACTCATCACAGAGTTCCTCTTCCAGTGGGTCACAGAGTACTAGTCAGTCTTCCTCAAGTTCTGGGACCCTCAGTTCTTTGGACACCGTTCCCACTCAGGAGCTTCCATCGATCCCTGAGGACCAGGAACCTGAAGAGCTGGTTCCTCAGCCATGGGGTCGACTCTTTGCACTTGCAAAAGGTTTCAGCAATTGTGGTATGTGCATACTGTAACAAACCTCTTGGTTTGTTTGTGGGACCTCAGGGAAGTTCTGAGCGGCTTGATAGAGAGCAATGTCTTCTCATTTTTAAATTAAGTACAAGCAAATTTAGGTATGCAATTTTTGCAATAATGTTTTATTCTGTACATCCCAGTGTTTATGTTGGGTATTCGGATACACAGGTTCCATAGACTTAGAGAAATTATGAGGTGTTCATGTTCTTTGTTACATGCTTCATTTTTCCATTTTATAACTTATTTTGTTATCATATGTGTCTATATTGCTGAGGGTGAACTGAAAACTACTATTACTAAGGAGGGCAAAATTATTAAGAGCATAAAAAGGATAAAATTATTAAGGAATTTTACAAGGTGTCAATACTGCCTGGTGTTTTGTCTGAATAAAGACAAATAAACTTGATGGTAAGGGAAGAATTTTGTCTCTGGTATCCTACTCTACGATTTGGCATCATTCTGTAGTGCCATAGTTATTAACTTCCTGCAATGTTGTGTTCTCTCTCTGCTGAACCTTCCCCTCCTCTGCAGACTGTGTGAATGAGGAATACTGGTTTGGGAGAGACAAAAGCTGTGATTACAGTTTTTCTAAGCTAGGATTGTATGAGACTGGCTTCTACGAAAACTATAGCAAGAAGCACTTCAGAATTTTCAGGGTAAGTGCTGGAAAGGTTCACTGTCTCTCTGTCTCGGCATACTTCAAAAAGTGTCTTT
This sequence comes from Myiotriccus ornatus, assembly GCA_036023395.1. Lineage (NCBI taxonomy): Eukaryota > Metazoa > Chordata > Aves > Passeriformes > Tyrannidae > Myiotriccus > Myiotriccus ornatus. The sequence continues at coordinate 8,466,136 of JAYRBT010000037.1, forward strand.
GGGGCAGAAATCCTAAAGATAATAAAGTATCTTCAGTGTTGACTCCTTTAACACAACTCTTGGCAATGCCCCACTCACCTGGTCTATGAAATAACCTAAGTAGTCTCATTTCTTGAGCCAACAATAGTAAATTTCTAGTCTGTCATGTCTTTACTGTAAAGTCATTACTTCTTTACTTTCATCTTTGCTGTTTTTTTTTTTCTTTGAGGAAATGGGTCCCAAAAATTCCTATGTTGCCTACATTGAAGACCATAGTGCAAATGGAACATTTGTGAATAGGGAGCTTGTTGGAAAAGGGAGGAGGCTTCCACTGATTCACAACTCTGAAATTGCACTGTCACTACAGACCAATAAGGGTAAAATGTACTTTCACTTAAGTAGGTTCTTCACATGTTGACCAGGAGGTTGTTTCTGCATTGATGTGAGTGTGTTTCTTTGGAGCTGAGCTGCTTCCTGGGGGCTGTTAAAACACAGCTATGAATAGATGTTTTAGTACTTCCATAAAAATTATTCATATCCGCATCAAACCTAGGAAAAAAACTAAAAAAGAAAGCTGAGAGGAATCTGCATCAGATAGCACCTTACTAGAGTATAAACTTCTATAGTTGCTTTCGTATTTTTAAAGTGCTTTTGGGCTTCAGTAACTGTGTATGTGGTGGTAGAAACAGGGGAGACAGACTATTGAAGAAAAGTTGAAAATCCCCCCAGATACCTAACAGGATGCTGCATAATAAATAGGAAATCCTCTTAAAAATTAGCAGAGCTGGGTGCATATATTTAGTTTTTTCTCAATAAGGCATTTTTTCAGTCATGTTGTTGACTATAAAAGCTCAGGAAAACAGCTTTGTTTCATACAACGAAATTTTAAAGTTAATAACAGAAAAATTATCTCCACTTGTCTTCCCAGTGTTTGTGTTTTCTGATCTTACGGTGGATGATCAGATGACGTTTCCTAGAGAATTGAGAGAGAAATATATCATGTCAAAGACTTTGGGAAGGTAAGCATCCTTCTTTCCTCAGTAGAAGAAAAATGAAAGCAGGAATTTTGGCTTTATCCCAATAATTGGCTTGGGGTTTGCAACCTGCCATCAGTGGTGAAAACCAGTTTTTGTTTTGTTTTGTAGAAGATAATAAAGTTTGTAAATTCTTAGCAAGTTTTTAAAGTTTGTATATTAATTTGCTCAATTACTGGAAGTAGAAGGAGCTTTATCTTGGAATACAGATTTCTAGAACATCACTGTTAAGGCCTTCAGACAGAAGGGGAAAGAGGAAAAAGGAGAAAGAGGCTATTTTAAGAGGAGGCTATTTTTTTCTCTTTTAGAAACCATTGGTCAGTGATGAATTTGGGGGTGAATGGTTGAGTAGAAACAAATCTGAGCGGGAAATACAAGAATTTCTTTCTGCAGTGTAATTGCAGTTCAGTAAAAACACAAGTATTGTCGTATCTGTTCTTCAGATTTGTGCAGTCTGGTGTTGAGAGAACCCTTCCTAGGTTCTCTTCCCCTAAATGCCTTTGGGTGAGGGAAATGCTGACAGATTGTCTGTCATATTTGCCCCTACCCTTGGTGCCAACAGACCTGTTGCTTTGCATATTTACTCCTGCAGTTCTGAATGAGTGGCCCTTGAGAACACTTGCTATTTAGGCAGACTTCCTAACTGTTGAATGCTTCCTGAAAGAGGCATATTTTAGAAAGCCAGAAAGCAGCAGCTCCGATTGTGCGTAATACAATGCTTTCACTTGTCTGTGCTTGTTACACAGATTTTTGACCAGTGTTTGTAAGCATTGACATAGCTGTGCTCTCGTGTTAGTGGGGCCTGTGGAGAAGTCAAACTGGCGTTTGAGAAGAGCACTTGTAACAAAGTTGCCGTGAAGATCATCAATAAACGGAAGTTTGCGGCAAGCGGCCTGAGAGAGGCGGTGAGTGTTTTTGTCTGTCTGTCTGTCTGGGCCATCTTGCAGTGGCCCTGCAATATTTGCTAACTTCTCTGACTCTCCAGCTGTCTTCAACTAAGGAGGATTTTCTTATTTAATGCAAGAAATTTAGATGCCTTTTGGTCTTGTAGCATCTCCAGAATTCCGTAGGAAATGCTTACTTTCATTCTTTGGCCACATTCCGCTGGGTTCATAATTTGGGACTGTTAATGGGATGTGTACAGAGGGTGGTGTGGAGTCTTGTGGGGTTTGGTTTAAAAGGCAATACAGGTATATATGTGACGGTATTTTTTTGGTTTTTTGCGGTTTGGAAATCAGTTGAGGATTTCTATCCCACAGTGAAATAAATGTGTGGAGCAATATCTTACTCTTGATGGTCACAGCAGATTGTTGATTTAATTCACTGAAGGCACCTGATCAGTTTTTGGAAAAAGTTTGTGTGTTATGATCACTTAGAGTAGCAAGGGGCATGATGGCTTTTCTGGTGTTGTCTTTTGTTTCTGATGTGTCTTATTTCAGAACAGCACTGTCTTACCCAATATACTTGATTATTTTAACAGAACCCAGCTTTTAATATTGATACAGAAATTGAAATTTTGAAGAAAATAGATCACGTGAGTTTTTCTGTACATTGTTATTCCCTTTTGCTTCTTACTGTATGTACTTGTGTAGTTCACTGACCTTAGTGTAGAAACTAAAGATGAATTTTATCTGTTCAGAAATGTGTTAATGGAGGCATATGGTTTTTCTTGTAAATTACTGAATGGGTCTTTTTCTTCTTTTAATTATACTGTGTCTTTGCAGATTTCAGATTTTAAAAGTTTGTATAAATGAGATGTAAAGTTGAGAAGAAACTTAACAGGAGAAGTTTCAACCTGAACCACTGTTGTAGAAATCTTTCCTTGATGGGAGGTTTTTATAAATGCCATGACATAACCAAATATAAAGATTAGTTTTGACTGGCAGTTTCTTGAATTTGTATCCCCTCTTTTCTCTGCATGTAAAATACACAAAATGTTGAGGGGATCATAACTCACAACCGGAAAAATAAGGATTGTGTTTACCAAAGTCTGGGGTGCTTGCTAGCCACTTGTTTTAAATGTTAGTTTAAGTGACATGGTTGAAATACTGCAATAGGAGCTTTAGGATTAATTTTTGCAAATTATTCTACTTTTTGTATGTGTCTCTATTTGTGTTCCCTTTTCTGTTAGCCTTGCTTAATCAAGATCAAAAACTTTTTTGAAGCAGAGGATTACTACATTGTTTTGGAACTGTAAGTAAATTGTTTGAAAGTACATGCATAAAATGAAATGTTTTTCATAGCTACAAAGAGTGTGTGTAGTTCTGAACTGTGGGGGGTTTGTTTGGTTTATTTTTTTCTTTTGCTGACATTCAGTGTTTTGTGAAACTTCTGTAAGATTAGGAGCTAGGATAACCAGGAGAAAGTCATCTTTCTATGCTTTGTATACACTTGCTGCCTAGATATTGTTTGCTGTGCTGCTGCTGTGAATGGCTGCTACTTTTTTGATTTTGGGGCTTGTAAGAGGTGGCTGATCAAAAACCATATAACAACTCCCAGTGAGGACTTAAGAGAGCGAGCTGAACTCCTCAGTGCATGTGCTGTGTTTAGGATGTTGCTCAGTCATTTTCAGAAACATATTCTTTCTCTGTAGACAATTGTTCTGGTCTTAGTCCTGTCTAATGAGACGAATCTTTTGGAAGTCATGTCTTGACTTCTTACCTGCATTTGTTTTTAGGATGGAAGGAGGAGAATTGTATGACAGAGTGTCAAGGCCAGTCAAGATGAAAGAAGCTACCTGCAAGTTATATTTTTATCAGATGCTGCTGGCAGTAAAGGTACATAATCGTGAATTCTACTAAGAAAAAATATGGTTATGCATATGAATATCAGTAAGATGAATTTTTCTGTCACTTGTCGTTTCTGAAACCCATTCAAGCAATCAGCACAGCATTCTTAACAATTTGATTTAACAAGAGAAATGGAAAACCAAAATTCCTACAAAGGCAACACAGATGCATGAGATGAAGAAGTGTAACTTCCCAGAGAATGGGAAGTATGTAATACATGGCCAAGTCTGCACACTGAGCTTCCAGGGAGATTTGTCATTTGAAGCATTATGATTTCTAAGCTGGGTAGCTCTCTAAATGCCTCTTACACAGCTGTTTCTGTTATCCTGCCATTGCCATGGGAAAAATTGGAAAGCTTACATTTTAAAATAGGTTAATAGTCTGTTTTTCCTTAATTGTCTGTCTTTATATGTCTAGTATCTTCATGACAATGGAATTATACACCGAGATCTAAAGCCGGAAAATGTGCTACTTTCGTCTTCTGAAGAGACGTGTCTTATAAAGGTAAGAAAACTTATATTAACAGAGAAATTTGGGAGTATTCCTTCCTATTCTTCTTGATATTTTGTTAAATATATCCAAAAAGATATTATGGAAGTAGTCATACAAACCATAAAATAACTTAAAATTATGAAAAACCTCAATGTTTTATTTTTACTTCTGTGGGTATTTCAACCTCTGCACTTCATAACTAACTTCAAATGTCAATGCCTTTTTTTTTTTTTTTGTCTCCCAATAAAGTGTAGTTCTTGGATTACAGGCAACATTCCCACAAAGCTGTATGTGACAAGACCTTTTTTTGTGGTTTTGTTCTTTTATGGGGGGGGTGTTTTTCTTTTGTGTTTTTTTTTTTTCCCCCTAGAGAAAGCATTGAAGAGATTTGCATGGTAAAGTGCTTATTTTTTAAATAATCTCTTCTAATAAGGGATTTTGTGGTTGTCCATTTACATCTAAGTTTGAGAGTACTTTTTGCTAGTGTAAAGTGGGATCCTCTGTCATATTTCTCTCTCTTCCTCCTCTCCCATTCTCACTTAAAACTCGAAGAAGTTTGGGTAACTTTTGTTCGTAGTCATGTACTGGAACTGGCTTGGAAGGAAGAAACTTGATGTTACTTCCTGATCTTTGTCGACAATGTGATGTGTTCTAGTCCAGTCCATCCTAATATGTAATGCGGTGTTACCATTTTTAAATACAAGATTACAGATTTTGGACAATCCAAGATTCTTGGAGAAGCTTCTCTTATGAAAACATTATGTGGTACTCCCATGTATCTTGCTCCTGAGGTTCTAAATTCACTTGGGACTGCTGGATACAGCCGAGCTGTGGACTGCTGGAGTTTAGGAGTTATTCTTTTTGTATGGTAAGATACTGTGTAGATGTACCTTCACTGGGCAGTCTTTCACATATGTGGCTTGAGACATGGCAACTTCAGTACCTATATTAGGAAGTGAAAGTGTATTTAAAACTTCACACGTGTAAAAACACTGTGATAGCAGGTGCTTTAAAATGTGTGATTTCGGTGTTTCATTTGCTATGAGGAATTCTGTGTTATTTAACATTGTTTTCCTTTATATAGCTTGTGTGGTTATCCACCATTCAGTGAGCAAAATACTCAACTCTCTCTGGAAGAACAAATCACTCGTGGAAAGTACACGTTCATTGCAAGAGAATGGAAGCACGTGTCAGACACGGGTATGACTCCAGCACAGTGGGGAGCAGGACATCAACCTCTTTTCTTGTAGTGCTTGTTTTCCCTTATCTTCCTTTCCAGCTGTATGGCACATTGCATGTTAATGTGTTTAGTTTTTAAAGTAGTATCTTAATTTTTTTAAAAGTTTATGGTTAAAGCATTAGAAAGAGGAGATACATTTTCATTGAAGAGATTTCTTAGTAACATTTAGCGTAATTAACCACAGAAGTATAGAGTTTGTGGGCACATATGTCTATTTTTCCTCTTTCCACTTTTTCTTCTGACTTTATCAAGCTGGTCTACAGACTTTGCCTTACCTAAAGATTCTTCAAATGTTGAGCCAAAGATGCCAGGAATTTAAGGAATATGAGTTAGAACTCCAAAAAACAAATGTTCCAAAAGAGCCATTTCATGGTGCTAGACTTGTAGCTGAAAGTGTCAGTCACATTTGTGGAATCAGCTATTATGTTTGGCCCACTATAAGCTAAGTAGTCTGCGAAATGGAGTCTCTGCATAGTAAACTGCAATGATAGCTACTGTTTTCATGCTTTTATTTTTTTCAGGACACTTTATGTGCACAAAATAATTGTAGTATTTTCCTTGGATACTCCTTTATATGTGCAGAGAAGTTTCTAATAAGTGATGCTGTCATTCTTTGCCTAATAAACTTACCGAATATAACTCCTTCCTGAATAATTTGAAGCTTATTCAATATAAGTCAGACATGTATGAGAACAGAAATTATGTTAAGATTGTACATAGTTCTACTGGTATGTATTTAGAATAATCAGAATGAAAAGTAAATCTTGCCAAAATTCCTTTATGGGAGATTTGGAATAATAAAATATGACATAAATGCTGTATTTTCAGTGTGCCTAATAAGCAGGTTCCTAAGAAAATGAAAGTTTGAGATTATGTTTAGCATACATGTGTCTGTCTCTTCTTTCCCACCTTCCCAGATGGACAATTTGCTTTCCAAGACACAGTAAACCAGGAAATTAAATTAAGCTGTCTTTGCTTTTCCACAGTAATACTGAAGCTTTTAGGAAAGTGTATCAGGGTGAGTTCGAAAGGATGCCAAGATAGAAAACCAAGACACTGTTGAAAAACTCAAGAATAAACCTAATACCTATTACAAAAGTGGCCAAGTAAATGGGAACCCGAGAGAAAGAGAACAATAAGAGAACACAACACCCTACTCATGCAGGTGTCAGAAAGGAAGTTATCTTACCCACTCCCAGAATCAGAGAATGCTCTACAGCAGCTGTGTTTTTCGGAGGGGTGATGGCTCACACGTGCAGGCGTCCCCGCTATAGACAAGTGGTCCTTCGTGTGAAGCAAAAGTCACCCCCAAAAACCCAGCTGACTGCTTTTATACCGTTAACTGATTGCGTCTGTCCAGGCAGGCGTGGCCAGCACCGCCCAGACAGAGGTTCTCAGTCCACCCCCTCGGTTTTGTAAGTGTACCCCTTCAGCGCGTGCCTGAATACTTTGGAATTCCCCTGTCTCATGCGCTGTTTCACTTGAGGGGTCTTATCTGTTTGGGTCTGGGGGCTTTACTTCATCTTCTCCTCTTCAGTTTCTCCTTCAAATGTCCTCTACAGATGATAAGCCAATCATAGAACACCAATTAAAACAGTTTATACAAGAAAGTCTCTCTCCAAGGACAAGGCTCCCATTTATCAGTGAACTTGGCAGGCAAAGAACAAAACTTTCACAGGTGGCTGGCCCAAACACAGGCCAAAAAATATCAATGTTCCCTGATACAGAAAGTGCTCAGTCTCCTATGCATGCTCAGAACATAAACTGTGGACATGCTCAGTATATCTACTGGTAATTTTGGTATATTGAGAAGTGTTGTATCATGTGCAGGTGAAGGAAAGATGGTTGCAGTCTGCAGCTCTCCCTAAGCACAGAAAAAAGAAAAGTGATCTGCCCAGCCTGTATTTTTTGGCATTGTTCTGAAGGGGTATCAGACACATTGTTGCACGTAGCTTTGTTGTAGGCATATTTCAGGTAATGAATGTATTGATCATATGTCAACCAGCTCTCTTTATTATTTTAGCTCTGGATCTTGTGAAGAAGCTGTTGGTAGTGGATCCAAGCAGACGTCTTACCACAGAGGAAGCCTTAAAGCATCCTTGGCTTCAGGTAGGAATTGAGTTTTAACTAAAATACATCAAAGCTGAGTTGTTGGGGGGATAATTTGTTGATGTGAACTCAAAGGCAGTTCAGCAGCCTGAATGTTGTGAAGTTTTGTTGCAGTGTAATTTGCTTCTGCAAGGAAGCAGGAAAACACCACTGCTCACCAGAGGTGTAATGTGTGCCTGACCCTGCTGCTGGGGAGAATGCCACAGGAGGATACAGTGATGGGCAAGGAGAGCTTCAGTTCTTTGGCTTCATGGCAGTAACAACTGTGATCTTAAGTCAGAGCTTAAGCCTGCCTGTCCATAGGTTGTCTCTGACAGGAGTCAGGAGGAGAACAGCTGTCATTTGGTGCTTCTCATGGGCATGCAGCCTCTCTGCCAGCCAATTGTACAGATTGTGCTGGTTGTAGGACTGGTTATTTTCACAGAAAATAAAGCCCAGTCTGCATTTGTAGCTAGTCTGAGCTTTCAAAGATTTAGTCCCTCTGGAAAGACTGCAAAAGTAGCATGGAGTTGTCTGCTGAATACCTTCTTTCAATACAATCAGCAGCTACTGCATCCTTTCTGAGACACCTGTTCCCAGAACTCTTTCACATCCCAGAACTCTTTCACATCTGAGGATCAGAATGTATTTTTTTAAAGACCAAGTCTGACTGTGGTTCTGATAGGATGGACTTCTTCCTTTGAGCATTGTAACAAAGTCCCACTTCCTCAGCTTGTTTGTGTGGGCAGGCAGTGCAGGGTTTGCTTCTGGCAGGTGTCCAGCACTACCGTGTTCTTACTGTGCTGAGTATGAAAAGGTGTCGCTGTTTTGGGAACCCTCTGACTAGGAAGTGATGGTTTCCCTGCCTCCTGACACAGTCTAGTTAGGTTTGTGAGGGGTAGTCTTTGGGTGTCTTTCCTTAATTTTGGCACTCCAGAGGTGACCACTGGACTTAACGAGCTTTCCTGGATATTCTTGCTTGAGGAGGCTGAAAAAAGTCACCCAGCCTACCTCTGAGCCCTCATGCCAAGCAAAATGCTATTCCTGTTCCCCCACTGTGAACAGGGTGGTTTTAGATGCTTTGGAAAAGAGCATAAGAAACAGGGTGGAAGAAAGGGAGTATCACTCAGTGCTTAACAGCTGACAATGTCCTGAGACAAAAATTGCGTATGGATGACTCTTCTTAAGTGATTAGCTTGACTTAATTATGCTGCTGGGCATCAGAAAACTTTTCCTGGCATTCCTGGCTTTTACTACGGTAGTTTTGTTTGTAACTTCTAGAGTGAGTTAATCAGATATAGATTCTTACATTAAAATTCTGAGCAGAAAATGTTATTTAGAAACCATGCTGCACTTATTTTAAAAATTGCTGGTATGCATAATGGGCAAGGGGAAATAGATAAGTGATTTTGACTAAGAATTTGAGATATTTAAGTATGTAAACTCAAGTTGTTATTAACTTGGTTATGTATTCCATTTAGGAACACCTCTTACTGTTAAATTTAATTTTGAAGACAGGGCAAAAAGTTCCAGAAATCATAATAGCCACAAAGCCAGATGTCAGCTAGCATACAGCTGCTGTTCTTTGAACTGTTTCCCTTTAGGGGCTGTTACTAAGAGTATCAGGTGTCCATAGGTGATGTACACTGCCTGCTTGGAAGGCCAGCATCCAGCAAGCTCAGTTCTAGATGTCACACACGTTGAGTACCACCACTAAAAGAGCTCACAGTAACAGTCCTGTTACTGTGAGTAGTGAGGAGTTACTGGCTCCTCTCTCCCTCTTGTGTTGTCTGGAAGTATTGACTTTACAAGGCAGCACGGAAAAACCACGTTCCCTATGCGACCAGGTAATGCCTGTTAGCCCTCTGATGATTTTGGGTACACTAGGGAATTTTTCAGATATTTAAAGTAATCATCTTCTCCAAACAGTATTTAATTTTACCCATTAACTCAAAGGAAGCCACAGTCAAATCAGGTGATGCTGGAAAAGAAAAAGTCAAAATTCTATATCAAATAAAATGGATGTTCATGTCACAGCCTTTGTGTTAGGACTTAAGAACATAGTTAAACGAAAAAGGATCTACTGCGACGCTCCATTGCTTACAAAAAGGAACCCTTCCCCTGCCTTCCCTCAGAAAACTTAGTAACAACAGCTGAAATCCTCAGGAGCTCAGTGATTGTTATTTCTAATTGTCTCTAGCAGTGAATGTCCCATTCACTTCTCTTGGAGTTTCCCGATCTTTGTTTTTCTCTTAAATATTCTGTCTACTACTTGGCTACTGTTTTTTTTCCCCAGGATGAGGATATGAAGAGTACATTTCAACAGCTACTTGCTCAGACATGTGCCAGTATGAATCCACCACAAACATCAAAAATGGTATGTGTAATAGGTATTTGTAGATTAATATTTGATGCACAGAGAAATTAGATTTCGAAGTAACCTGTAATAAGAAAATCAGCTAATTTTGAGACTTTAAAGAAATGTGCCCTTGGGCTGTATGTGGCAGCCTGCTGGTTATCTCTGCTTCCTGAGGAGCAGCAATGGACTTCCGTGCTTTGTCCACGGTTGTTTAAATGTATGGAAACAGTCTCCTAGGCTTCAAAGAATGATCCATATATTTAGAATAAAATTGTTGAACATATATATATTTTTTTAGTGGATTCAAGTCACTAATGTTTAGTATTCAAGGAAAAATTCTCATGTTAGTGCAAATTTATGGTGGCATTGTGCCATTCATTACCAGATGCTAATTAGGTGAATTGTAAACAGTAGCTGTTTCAAGCTGGGAGCAATGTCTTATATGAGAAGGCTCAAATATAATTAGATGTATTTTGGTAGAGAAATGGGTTAGTCATGCTGCTTTTTTGGTCAGAGAAAGGAGACACTGGCCAACACTTGTAATTCTGGAACAAGCAGAACAGTCAGGCTCTGTCTTGCCTGGTTTCTGTAGCCATCCTGCTGCATCTTTCTTTTAGCCAACCACAACGAGAAAGCGTCACCATGAAAATGAGGAAGAATCTGGCCCTTCTAAGCGAACTGCTCCTTCTACATCGTTTCAGAAAATGAGATGAAAAAGAAGAGAAAGTGACTTTTGCTAATGACAGCTTTTTGTATGGAAAGCAGATTTTTTTTTTTAATAAAAATTTAATAATGGAATAACTGTTGAAGATGCAATTTTCAAATAAAAATGACTTTGTAAGACTGAAGGGACTGCTGTGCATGCATGATACTCTGCACAAATAGTCACGTTCTGGTCCATCCAGCTGTCTGACTCAAGGAAAATAGCAGAAAAACTCCTAAACTAACCTCCTAGTAACTCCTGATTTACTAACCATTTTTAGGCTAGCTTCATCCTCACCTACATTCTTTCTCTCTTCTCTTTCAGTTTCTAGGTTAGGCATGGAAATAATGCTTAGTCCTCATAGATGAGAAAGGAATATTAGGTTTGCCGAGCTTCTGCCTGAGACATGCCTGACACAATGCTGCCCACAGACTTCTGAGACTATTCAGGTGGGATGTAGAACTATCGAGGGAGCTTGAGGTGCTCTGGGCTTCGGGTAAAGCTCTACAGTAAATGCTGGGCTGGACAGACTCGCAGCACCCTGCTCTGGGAAGGGGCTGCCAAAGCAAGAGTTACCATCTGCATGGTGTTTCTAAGATGTGTATACTACCTTTGTTTCCCAGAGGAGGGACGAGTAAGAGGAAACATGATAACAAATGATGAAAGGAAATTCCTGCCAGGGAAGAGCCAGTAACTGAAATGAGAGAGAAACAGTTTTTAATTTGCTTGCCTGCTAAGTGAAAATTTTCAACTGTGTACCTTTTACTAAAGGATATTAATTTTATTATTCACTGAGAGAACAGTTTAGTAACTCTTCTCAAATCTGCATCTTCTAGTTAAAGGCATCTACTGCAAGTTCATTTGGAAAGAAAAAAACATAATGGGTTATGGAATAAACCCATGTCAGGTAGGAATATGACATCCATGATTCAGGTTTTCCCATATGTGCCCATTGCAAAGGTCTTGTGTGTTTCGATATATTTGATGTTAACCATTGCTAATGATAATTATACACTGATATCTTTCTCAGTTAATCAGATGGAGAACATTCATGGGCATCTGGATGGAAACAGCACCACTGGTTCTGATCCAGATTGGAATGCAGATACACTGGGGTACTAGAACAGATAAAGGCATGTCTGTCCTTGAGGGTGTGCCCTTTCTGGTGGACACCCATGACAGACTGGCTTATTTAGATTGAAATACAAGACACCTGTACTTTATTCCTACGTCTTTTTTTTTTTACATCCTGCAGTTGTTAGATAACTTGTAACTGCTTTGCTTGGATCCTTTCCTTGGGTCCTGACTGAGACCTGCTTTCTAATGATGTCTTAATTTTGATCTCCCTAATTTGACGACAAACCTTTGGGCTGCTGGCCATGTGCTCATCATTTTATTGAAGTTTCAGGCTCTTCTATCTTTTTGCTGTGAAAGAGTAAGTTTGGGAAGTATTACTAAATTTCACTACAGTAAAGTGGCATCTGATTTCCACTTAGACAAGAAATGATTATTTTTTTATTACGTATTATTCACAGCACAAGGGTCTACAGCGTAATCTATCTGCCTGTTCATTTCAAGGGGCAGAAGGGATCACAGCATTTGCTAGGTTTGGGCTAACCAAGGTGCTGAGCCTCGCTGTGCGCGGCCAGAGCGGTGTCGTGAGTGACCAGTGCCCCCGCGGGCGGTGCGATGGGGAGCCCTGCTGACCCTCGAGCTCAGGCCCCCGCTGCCTTTGGGCAGACAGAGCCGTATCCTCCGGGAGGACGGGGCCCATCCGCGGCGGACCCGAGCGCTGCTCTGCCGTGCGGCCCCTGCGGCCGGGCTCGCCCGCGGCCCCGACAGAGCCCGACAGAGGCGCGGCCGAGCAGCGGCCCCGGGCCCGGGGCTGCAGCCGCAGGACGTCCGGCGCCGTCGGGCGTGGGTGCCTGGGGTCCGGCCGGACAGAGCCCAGCCCCGGGGCGGGGCCGGGGCAGTGCCGGTCCTTCTGAGCCGGGCCCGGAACGTGGCGCCGGGGGCCGGAGCGGGATCGGCCCCCGCAGGAGGAGGAGGAGGAGGAGGAGGAGAAGGAGGAGCGCGATGGAGCAACAGGCGCCGCCGCCCCCGCCGGGGGCCGTGGCGGGGGGCCGGGCTCAGCGGGAGCGGGACGCGGAGCCTGCCCGGGTGAGTTGACGCCGGACGGGCGGCGCTGGAGCGGCCGGGAAGGCGGGAAGGAGCCGCCGGGCCGGGCCGGACGCGGGCTGCGGAGGAAAGTTGCGGGGCTCGGGCGGGCGGGCGAGGGGCTGTCCCGGCACGGAGCGGGAGCCCGGCGGGGGCGCAGGCCCGGCGGCCCGAGGCGCCGTGAGGGGCCGGGCGGCGGCGGGGCAGCTCCCCGGCGGGGCTCCGGGGCCGCCAGGCCGAGCGCTCGGCTCCCTTCGCCACGGGCTCCCTGAGGGGCCGTTCGCGGCCCCGCTTTCTTTTAGCCCCGGGCCCGGCGGAGCGCGGCGGGCGGGGGTCCCGGCGGGCCGGGCCGGGCCTGCCCCCGAACGCGGAGCGGGACCCGCGCGGGCTGAGAGCTCGGGTGTCGGCGCGGGCATTGTGCTCGCTCCGGGCGCCTCGGTAAGCAAACCCGAAACTCACCTCGTTAAAATCTCCGAAGTTTGACGGTGAATGTGTCAGGTGTACTTCGCAGCGCTGCAGAGCTCCAGACCCTGCTGCAGTGGCACAGACAGACAGACACCACCTCAGGCTGGCTTGGCACGCCGGCCGCTGGGAAAGTTGTCACGAACTCGATGGTAAGAGCTTTGTTACTGACAGAGCTTGGAATCTGGAGATTGGATTCAGTCCGTGCATCTTGGATGACAGCAAATGTCATGAGTGTGGCTCTGCCCATGCGCTGGCACAGAGTGAGAGGTATTATCCCAGTCTGCAGCCTGCACTCCTGTAGTTTGATGTTGCAGCCATAGAGATGTTACTGGTTGTCCCCAGTGAACAGAGAGTTGGAACAGCTGGATACCTATACCTACTTGTCCTGTCCTTTTTTTTCTTGGAGCTGTTCATGTTTATTTTTGGATGTCTTTCACTTTTCTTGAAAGTTTTCATAATCCTAGATAATACTATCCCTCCTGTGCTTTCTTCTGGGGTGGAACAAGAACTCTTCAGGTGCTAATGGAACCCTTTATAGGTTCTTTGAAAAGGGTTTATTGATAAATAAATGGGTGGGTGTACCTTGAATGTTAAAAGATTTTTGTCAGCGGTAGGGTTCCCTTTTTGGGAGGGGGTTGTTGTCTCACCAAAACACACAGTCACCTGTTCTTGGAGGTTCTAGGTTGTACTAATGTATAAGACTACTGATTATTATTAGTGATAATCATAATTAATGATTATTGTTATTTGTATGTAATCTGTACAATCCAAATCTCAGTTTTCAAGAGGTGGAATCCTCTGCACCAGCAGACTGTGTGCATGTATTTCTGTTGGAAATGGATCAAGTCTTCTTTTCTGGCTGCTTCCCTGTATCCCATTATCCCCCTCTGTACTGAAATGGAAAACCTCTTCCTTGTCCAGTGCGTGTCCTTTCCTCCCTGCCTGGATACCAGTTGCCTCCATGACAACTGGGCGGTCCATACTCGAGATGGAGCTTTGTAGTGAGAGGTTGCAGGTAAGGTACCTGTAACCTGCACATCAGTGGGTGCTGGGGTTGCCTGTGTGCTGGCAGACCAGCACTTATGGTGGCACATGTGCTTTCAGAGACAACAGCTGGACTCCAGGAGTGGAATGGTTTGTTGCAGACAGCAAAACCCAGGGAGCAATAGCCCTGCTGCCCTAACAGGTGTTCCTCGAGTGAGGTTCCTGTTCAGGCCTGGCTTTTGCTGCATTCCTGATTGATCAGTCCCTCCCTTCTGGCTCTGTCTTCCTGTGGCTCACTGACAGGCCAGAGGGACAGGTCTGATAATTTGCAATTAAATTATTATTAATAATATCTAAATTGAGTATTTTGGACTCCCTTTAGCTTATGCTACCTCTCTCTTTTACATTAATGATAGGTCACTTCAAGCTCAGCGCTGGAAGCTCACAATTGCTTCTTATTTTTAAAAACAAATTTAGAAAAAAACCTTTTCTATAGGAAATTTTGTATAAGCTCCGGTTAAAAATGTGTTTCCTTCCTATTGATAAGTTCATACTTAAACTATTTTTGTCTCCAATTACAATGCAAAATCAAAGTAGTAAAATATTTGCAGAACAATATGCTCCAGAAGGTTAGACATATATTCCATTAGGAAATTTACTAAAATGTGGGGGGGCTTTCATAGAATAGTGCTTTAAGTTACCATTTCATTTTCAAGTTGTTTGTTCTTTTTGATTTATTTATGATTTTAGACAAGTTATATTATTTTTATAATGTGTGATTTTCTGTGAAAATCTAAAAATTCCTAATAGAATTTTTTTGGGTTTTTTTTTTTTTTATTTGGTAGTTTGACTTTTATTTTACCTCATACTCTGTGAAACTCTAACCTGGAGTTTTATTTCCCCCATAATGTAGATTTATCAGAGGAAATTGAAGCCTGGTCTGTCAGGACGGTATTTACTGGCATTGGTGGGAGTGCTTCAGGCTGCAGGAGCTCTGAGGTGCGATGGCCTGACAACTACACACAGTCGGTGCTGAACGTTAAACCTGCAGGACACTGAAAATGGCAGAAGCAGCAGAAGTTTGTAGGGTTTCTTTCACACTGCTGCTGATGTGGAGAAGGTTCCTATAGCAGTGCTAAAGGGTGCTGGGCGGTGGCCCAGGGTTTGTTGTTGTAGAGGCTCCAAATCGCACAGGCGATTGAGCCACTATTCCATTGACAGTGTCCCCAGGGGCTGTTCTGCCCTGTGTCTCCTTTCCCTGCCGGTTTGTCGGGGGATAGGCTGGGTCACCGCCCGGTTTGCTGACGTCCCACCTCTGGGGGTGTATGTATTGTGTTGCACCGATTTAAGGAAATGTTTTCTCGCATCTGTGAAGATGTTCTCCCAGCAACACTTCGTAACAACTTGTGGAGGTAAAAGCCAGCTTAGAAAAGCCTGTTAGCCTGGGCAGCTGTTGAGCACATCCTGTGGTGGCTTAATCCTTCAGTTTTGATGGCATTTCATTTCTTTCCACACTATTTCTGTTAAAATTCTGCGCTAATTCGGGGAGGGGGTTGCGTGTGGCTTGGCAAGGTTTTGTGTCTGTTCAGGAGTGTGGTACAGCCTGGCTGAAGTGCTGGCTACTGGGAGCAGGGAGCTTACAGAGACAGACTTCATGTGCTTTATTTGTCCTTGGACTCTTGTTGAAGCCAGTTTCTGTTACAGGAAAACTCCAGAATATGGACTGAAAAACATAAAACCATTTTACAGGTTAAAATACAAGATGATGTAGAGATATTTTCATAGAAGTGGAAGCTCAGTTACAGGTTAAAGCTGATTTTGGAAAACTGTATTTAGCGTAAGTTACTGTCACTCTTTTTTTCAGAATCCACTTGGAATGCCTGTTTTTCTGCTTACCTCTACTTTTTTCCTCTTTCCAATGCTTCATTAAGTATCTTGAGCTATTTAGATAATTTAAAACATAAAAATGTTACATGTCACACCTAAAGTACTTTTTTTTTAAATTATAAAGAATTTTTTTAAAAAGGTGTCTTAATTATGGACATGCCACCCAAGACATCATCTATATGAGGCATATTTATTTGGTTTTATAGCATTAAGTAAGAGGGATTACGTGCAAACAAACAATCTGAGTTGTAAAATTGGTTCTCTGATAAAGTGTTCTCTTCACTCTGTTGTACCACATTGTTTTCCCTTGTCCTCTTGTCTCGGAGCAGAATCTGGATTTGCTGTTATCTCTTCTCACTCATCTTCCTGGAACTCATTGGGAATCTGCTCCCCATGGCTTTCTGGATAACAATGTGCTCTTCAGGCAGTCACGTTTCAATGTGTATGGGCACTGCTTTTCTTTGGTGAACGTTCTGTAGAGACGACTTAAGTTTAGCAAGCTTGACCTGGGAAGATCTCTTCTGCACTTCATTAGAACCTTTTTTGTTCTGTTGCTCTAAGAAACTTCTTCTTTAGCATTGGTTTAGTACAGGAGAGCATTTTCTGTAACAAAATGTTAGGCAGCCCAAGTTTGTGCACTGCCATTACCTTCCACTATATTAGCAGAAGAGCGGTGTTAACTGGAAAGCAGGGATGACTTTTTAATGAGTACTTTTTGTGTGTTGGTACCATCATCATAATCTTTTTTTTTATTTGTGGTTTGAGTGCCAGAGTGACTCAGTTTTACTGTTCTGTGGTTTTTATTTTTACCTAATGATGTTTTACTGCCTTACGTAGTTCTCATGATCGCAGGAATTAAATAATGGCATATTCCACAAATTACCATCATAGTTTCCTTTAAAATAGTTTCCTTTTTCTTCATGAGATTATTTAGTGTCACAGTATATTAGGGGCAGAAACCGTTTCATTTGGACTGAGAAGATGTCTGCTCTTGGATTCTCCTCCTTGTTACAGACTCACAGTATGCTTCTGGAAGCACCTTTAACAGTTTTGTGTGTTCATTTGTTTGTGCGTTATAAACTGCCAGAAAAGACAGCTGTTGTTGGACTTGTGTCACCAGTGCTCCTTGAGGTTGTGCCCTCACAGAGGCCCTGCTACCAAGGACTCGGTGGCTCTTGGTTGGCCTGGGCAGGCTGGTCCTGGGCAAGCGGCTCTGCTGGGCTGAGAGCACAGTCCTGTGGTGAGGGCGAGGTGCCCCTGCTGAACCCTGAGCTCTCCAGGGGGATGTGCCTGTGCCTTCTCGGCAGGCCAAGCTTCCTGCTGGAGCCAGTTACTGCAACTGGGAAGGAATCTATTTCCTGAAATACCTATCTTCTAAATAACTCGAGTTCATGACTAGTTGTGGTACTGCTTGTGGAACCTGAAGTTGTTCACTCTTAAATGTGATAGAAGAATGGGAACTGTATAGTACTTGGTCTTTGTCATTGCCCCTGTCACATGTCAGTGACCAGGAAATACACCGAGAGGGAGACAGCAGCTACCTTTAAAAACACTGGGGAAACTGCTGCCCCTGGCACCTGGGTACTCACCAGCCCCATTTCCTGCAGTACCTCCAGCCCTACTGGTGACAAATTCTCTTTCTCAGGGTTTCCTCATCTTTGTGTTCCAACCCCTGCCCACGTAGTAGCTACTGAATCTTCATATTCAGTTTTTGCAGGTCCTCAGGTCACAGCAAACTGTCCGTGTTCAGATGCTCATGAATGTGTGAGTTATTGCACTATTTGCAATAACAAGATGTTCAGCTCTAACATTTCTGTGGTTGCTCAAAATACAGCCGTTTTCCTGCTGGTACTTGGGAATATGCGAAGTTGCTGTTTGTGCGCTTGATTGAAGTAGCAGCGGTATCTGGTGCATTTAAAGATGTACTGCACATGGTAGGGATTTTTGAGGACGCAGAAATTTGCTTTTTATAATATTGTTCATAATAATAATAATATTATAGTGATAATAATAATAAAACTTACATATTAGCTTGTATCTTCATTCACAGATGAAAGGAACAAAGTGTTCGGTTAAGTCTGCCGTAAACAGTACAAGACACAGTACATCAACTGGTACAAAGGAGATTTGGGGTGCTTATTAGGAAACATATTTTGATTATGAAAATCCTGAAGCAGTGTAAGGAGATTGCCTGAGTAAAACACAGAATCTCCTTCAATAGCGAAGTTTAGAAAAAGTTTGGATAAACACCTGTCAGAAAAGAATGAGTACAATAATGAGAAAAATAAGAAATCAGTAGTTTCTAACTTGATGCTTTTCTGTTGTTATTTGACTTAAGGAAGGAGAAAAAAGAAAAGTCTGTTGACAAATTGATGCTAGAGACAGGATGTCAGTTTGCAGCTTGCTTCCCTTTCCACCTTTATAAATATGCCTCAAGCTGACTCTGGTAATATATTTAAGCTCCACAGTTGTTGTGGTAACAATATGTGATATTCTTAACCTTTTTTCAGTCTGCAGGGCTAAAACTAGATGACATCAATCTTAACTATAGTAGTCTAAACCTTTAATGAATATTTCCAAATACTTTGTATGTTACTATATGTATTGTGCTGCCTGTTGCCAGGTATGATCACTGCGCAGTTCCCAACTGCCTTGTGATCAGAGCTGTAGAAAGATGTTCTTGATGAGTTCTTGAGAGTCTTTGGGAGAGAGTAGGGTTTGCTTGACAGAAGCAGCTACTGACTACAAAACACTGGCTGAGGAAAATGTGAAATGTAGAAAGTTAAATGAGGAGAAGGGGTCAGAAGAATCAACAGGACTAGGACTTTCTACAGCTCACTTTAAAGAATGATATTTATAATTAGAAGACAAACAAATTTTCTCTATTATTTTGTATTGCCTGAGGTTGTCAATCTGGGAAGATTGACTGAATGACTGTTCTGTTGCTAAAATAAATTTCATGTCCCACTAATTTCTGTTAGTATACCTGGTTCCAAAGACTCATCTTTCCCTTCCCTTTATGAATAAAGCTGCAGGTAGCTGGATGTGGAGGTTTATGAGCAGGCATACCAGTGCAAGTTCTTTGGTTTGAGGAGGATTTATAGGTTCTTCCATTGTCTGTGCATGCATGTGCTTCTGTGTAATCTGCATATCAAACTTCAGATGTACCAGCTTCATCTTCATGTTCACACCTGCCACCTGTTCAGAGAAACTTCTTTACCTGGCAACTATGCGTAGTGCCCTAGAATCAAATAGTGTGGCTGAGGAAGAAAACACTCGTGTGTGGAATGCAGCATATGTAAACAGACTACAGCTGCTCCTGTGTCTGGAAGACATCCTTCATAGGGATTGCTATGTTTTGTAAGACTTTATCCTGTTACTTTTGTACCCTCAAAAAGAGATATCAATAGGTAAACAATGTACTGTTTTAAGAATCTGATTCTGAATTCATTTCTTCTGCAGTGATGCTTGTGGCTTTAATTTCTGCTGCACAGTTCGTAATAGTTTGATTTTTTTCTTTCCATTTTTGGAGTAGCGTTTCTTAACACTAACATATAATTTCTCCCTTTGCCCCTCCCAGATTTCTTTCTTTGGATCAAAATCTCTTGGAAGAAAAAGTCCTGACAGTCCCATGTTGAGCAAAGCTGAGTTTGTTGAGAAAGTTCGCCAGAGCAACCAGGCTTGCCATGACGGCGATTTCCACACCGCAATCGTGCTGTACAACGAGGCCTTGGGGGTTGATCCCCAGAACTGCATCCTCTACAGCAACCGCTCGGCAGCCTACATGAAAATCCAGCAGTATGACAAGGCCCTGGATGATGCAATCAAAGCAAGACTTCTGAATCCCAAATGGCCAAAGGTATGGAAGTGTATTTGTCTTCTGGGGAAGGAGTAACTCCTGTGGGGTTATTGCTGACGTACATAACACCCAGTGTAAACAAGTGCATGTATTTCTGTACTAAAGTCTGGTTTTGCTAAAACCTCCAGATAATAATGTATTTTGTGTTTAAAAGTTGTTTGACTTGAATTACCTGTTGGGTATTAAACAGTTTTCTGTGTAAACATAATGTTCCCCAATGGGATCATGCTACTATTTTACTGTTTTAGCCCAGTGTGGTTTCTGGGTTGTGAAGACCAGACATCTGTTTTAGTGATTAACACAGTCATCATTCGTCAGCATCCAGGAACATGTGGTTGCAAAACTCTGAGAGGTATCATGGAGATTCTTATTAGTTATGGAGTGATAAGGCCTTT
This sequence comes from Myiotriccus ornatus, assembly GCA_036023395.1. NCBI lineage: Eukaryota > Metazoa > Chordata > Aves > Passeriformes > Tyrannidae > Myiotriccus > Myiotriccus ornatus. The sequence goes on from JAYRBT010000037.1 coordinate 8,486,567, forward strand.
CAAAATAGTGTTCAAAGATTGTTTGTGTGTAGTAAATTTTGGATAAACATTTGAAGAAATATGTATCTTGGCATTCTCACTTAGACCTGACTATGCAAGGAAACATTTGTAAAGAGTAAATGGTGTTGGTTGGCTCTTCCTTCTGGGCTTGCTTCCCACCAGCTGCCATTGATTGCTCCAGAAGCTGCCTCTCCTTGACTAGCCCGGGGCCAGCCCTTCACATACTAACGAATTTTAACAGCATCTGCTCCAGATCCATTTCTGCTGTCAATCCCTCACACACCCTTACTAGCCACTTCAGCTAAAGGTGCAGTTTAAGAGCAGACTCATCATCCAGGTGCCTCTCCTCAGAAGTTAGAGCAGGTAGCAAGCATGTTTTTTTGTTTTTGTTATTTTTTTTGTTGTTAACTGGTTTGTTTTACTGAATGCCATAAAAGGTTTTGCATATATTTTTATGAAGGACTGTGTTTAAAAAAAGAAAACTTCATTGCTGTTATTAAACTCTAGCTATCCAGGTCAGTTGACTTCAGGATGCTAAGGAGCATAAAAGCCAGGGTACCTGTGCTCAGTTTTGTATCCTGGTTCTGGTAGTGATTTACTATAGAGCTGACTTAGAACAAAAGTTGTGAAAAGGTTTCATAAAAGAATACTTTGAAAATGCCAGTCATAGAAGTATAACAGCCTTTGGAAAAGGCTGGAAAAGACCTGTGGATCAAACCAGAAGATAAGATGGAAAAGATTTATGAGCTAAAAATCTGTGTTAAATGAAGGCATTACTAACCATCTGTTTAATACAGAAATAATAGAATATGTATTGATGCAATACTAAGGTGAAATATTAAAAACATCCCTCAGCATTCTTAATATAAAATAGTAATAAAAGAAGTGACTTTTTTCAGGTGTGCTATATCCCTGAGTTAAAAGCACTGTTTTGATTCTAGTTCTGACCTTGAGCAAACTCTGTTTCTTTGTTTATTTTATTTTTATAAAAAGTCAGGAGATGCTTTTACAGAACATTTTGAGCCTCATTGGTGGAAAAACGACTGGAAGACCTAAATAGTGGTGCTATGATGACATGGCATCTGTTCTTGTTTTACTGGATCAGTGTGTAAAAGATATTTTGTTCCATGATACATTATGTTCATATATTTCGGAAGTTGCTATCAGTCGGCAGTAGGAGAGTCAGTGTAACTTTTCCAGGTGTCCTGTCCTGTATAAAGCTCACCCCCAGTCCCTGGTTGTATCTTCCCTTTTGTCTTTTCACAGTGATACCTTTAGTTTGTCCGTGCCTCACACACTCTCCTCTTTTCTCTCAAACCATCAGAATCCCATTTGGAATCTTATCTCTGGTTTTTAACTTTAATGATCCGGTGGTTTTTTTCATCAGTATTTTGCTTCAGGGGCTGTGTCTTACCATGTCCTCTGTGTCCACAGGTGCATTACAAGTCCAATCTGATCTTTTGTTGTCATGGTTCTTTTAAGACTTTGTATGTAGAAATAGATTTTTGATTTCACTTGGGCAGGTGCAGTAATAACATAAACATGTTATTCAAGGCCTTTCATTAGCTGGATTGAAGGTCAAAAAGGTGTTGACAGAAATTATTTGTAGAGGTTGGAGTCTGACTGCACTGCCTTTGACACAGTTTTGATAGGAGTCTCATAATAATGGCTTGGCTGGGAGCGTGGCTTGGCTTTTATTTAGAAAGGAGCCATTGTGCTGCGACAGTAATTGAGATAATGAAAACCCACAGCTGAATGAACTTTTTTTTATCCTCTCTGTGTTCATTCCACTGGAGTTGTGATTTTCACACTCTTCTGCATAGTGCTTCCTTTGAATTGTCGTTTCCACAAATCATCTGTAGTGACTTATGTTTTAGACCAGAATGAAAAATTTTTGCCAAACTCTGTTTGTCATTAATTTGTCAGCTCCACAATGAGGGTAACTGTTGGCTTAAGATATCTGTATCTACAGTCTGAGGCCATTCACTGCCACTGTCTTCATTCTGTGTCATGAATTTGTGTTAGTTTGGTGAGGACTGGTTGCTTTAGTTGCTGAATCTGACTGTGCCAGTCTCATCCCAGGGTGTTTCTCCAGTCAGTGTTCTTTTTCAAGCCTTCTCTGTCTTTGTTTCTTCCCTTGTGGATTTATTAGTTTAAAACTTAAGTTATACATGTAAATATCAAAGTTGCTTTACAGATCTTTTTAAAGTAATAATTGATTTTTATTCATAGAGAAGAACTGGGAAGATTGAAACTTCCACATAAAAAGTCTAAGTGAGTTTATTAATTAGCCAGAAGAGGGAGCTTAGCAGGGACAGCTGGTATTTGGTTTGAAAGGCCTAAGTTCTAAATACAGAACCTGACTTCCTTTCACTTAGGAAGCTGAACAATTAATTTGAATGCAGGTTTTTTGAGACTTGTACTATGAAATGTAAATTTCTTTGTTTCTTTTCCTCCTTATTGTGGGTATGTAATGTGGTAATTCTTACTTTTTTTTTAATTATCAGCATTTACAATGATTACGAGAAATATCACAATCGTACATGTGCTTGAAATAAATGTATTTTCCCTCTTTAATCAGACCTATTCATTAAGCTGATTTTTTTCTCAGAGGATGGCAATCAAAAACAAAACAAAAAATGTTGTGAAACAAAGCTGTGAAAGGAGACAGTGTAGAAACTGAGAAAATGGTTGGTTTTGCTGTGGCTGAAAGTCATCCTCTTAACATCCCCACCCCAAAATCTGTCTTTAAAGCATTAGTTAATATGGAGTAATAAGCAAGTATGTTTATAGAAATGTATCTGCTTATCTATGCAACTCCAGACATGAACGATGAGACAGTGATTGCAGGCAGAAACGTCAGATCTCTTGCAGACCAGAATAACTTGCTATGTGTGGCTGGAAAGTGTTTGTTACAACAGTATATAAACCTATTTGTAGGGTTCATCTGAGAGGGTTGGCTTGTCAGTCCTGCTCTTTGAAAAATATTTTGTGTACATGTCACCGAGAAATGCAAAGATAACAGAATATTTCAGGAATTATGTTGTGTTTTGGGAAAACCCTAGAGGCAAATCAGATCAAGCTCATTTTGTTCTTTGATTTCCCACTGAACAGTTTTTTTTGTTTTGCTGTTGATGATACTCTAGAAAATTTTTATTCTATTCTCTTCACAGCTGTGCAGCCTTAGGCATGGTATGTGAAAATGGAGGGATATATATTCTGTCGCTCTGACACCTGAACAGTCTCTCCTTAGTTCTTGCTGATTTGGAGGTATTTTTAAGTCTTCACATTATAGGAAAAAATATATTGTAGCTTAAATGGTTTAAAATTGTACCTAATTCTATGCTAAAATGTAGATTTTATTACCAGGTAGAGTGCTGGTCTCAGTGCTGTGACATCTAACACAAATCTATTCTAACCCAATCTATTCTATGATTCTATGATTCTATGAAAGGTACGAATGGCCTGCTGCTACTGAACAATTAATTGGGTTTTGGCATTGATTTATTGTCTTAATCTCCTGTCAGAAAAGTTGTTCATTAACAGGAGATGAAATGACTTTGTCAGATTTGAATACTTTTGGCTAATAGGACATTCTCAACCAAAGTTAAATGGAAGTAAGAATCACAAAAATGGATGTTTGCAGCACTCTGAGGGGTACCTTGATTTTATCTGATTTCTTTGTTCAGTGTGAGTAGAAGGACTGGGCGTGGTGTTTGAGGAGCAGTGTTCCCTGGAAAGCACAGTGGGTTACTGCATGAAGGGAGGCCAAGTCGGCAAACAGATTTGAAGCTGAGGGTTCAGTAATGGTCTGTGATTATTGCAACTGTTCAAGCAACTGAGCAGGGAAAAATGTTATTTCTGAAAACAGTGCCACCTTTTCGTATCAACCTGTTTTAGAGCTGCAACATCTTTTAGAGAAAAGGTGAAGAGTCTGGGAGAAGGTAGTTGATGCAAAAGGAATGCCCCCTGCATATGTAATCTGAAAGTAACTAGGAAGAATTACACCACTTTTCATCAGGCACAAGTTTCTCGTATGGTCTTTGTCGCTCTTAATTTAAAATTAATTGTCTCAATTTAAAAATGTGACTTTGTAGGTGTAGATGGAGAAGAGATCTGAAAGGAGGAAGAAGGGGGATTGTGAACCCTGAGGCCTCTGGGTGTTTGCAGTGCAAGAGGTGTTTAGATGTTGTCATCTAACCGTAGCGGAATTGAGCAGAATAGCTGGCACTGGTATTTTGTTAAGTGACTCCAGCTGTCAGTCATGTGACCAGGCCATTTACAAGTAAAAGGGACACTTGGTCCTCTTGCAGTTCTCCTTTGCAAACGTACCCTCCTGTGCTCTAGCAACCTGTTGCGACCTCAGAGTTTCTCAGTGAACTGCGAGCAGAGTGCCCACCCTCAGTCGCATGTAAAAGTTTTGAGCAAAGAATGTGACTTGACCACATAACTTTTTTCATGAATAGACCTCTTGTTTTTAATTTGATGAGCAAGGAACTTTCCAGTCCTGTCCTCCAGCTTACAATCTGTCTTTAATTTGCAGAAAGTTGCATTCCAGTTTTTCAGACATAAAACCGTTTTAACAGGCTTTTTTGACTTTGCTAGAACTTGCTGTGTTATGTTATTGTGAGATTTCTGCATTTGTTTCTGTCTTTTTGTGTCGCAGAATCAGAGCATAGTTGAAGTTGGCTGGGACCCCTGGAGATGATGTTGTACTGCCCCTGCTGCTGAATGCAGGGTCAGCTAGAACACGTTGTCCAGGGCATTGTTTAGTTGGTTTTGAAGGATAGAGACTCCAGAACCTCTCTGGGCAACATGTTCCAGTGTTTGCCCATTGCCTCTTGTCCATTCCCTGGCTATCACTGAGAAGAGCCTGGGTCTGTTCTGTCGTTGTCCCCCACCAGGCACTGATGCCCATTAGTAGGGTGTCACTTCACTGAAACTTTCCCTTCGATGGGTTAAACTGGAGGTGGACCTAGCACAGCTGCACAGTCTTTCTGCAAACTTTGAAAGGTCAGGCAGGGAGTCTGGGAAATATTGTTTAACCCAGGACCCACATCCCAGTCACAGGATGATCCTTTTCTCGGTGTCAGGTGTTTTTCCAATTAGATATTTAATTAATGAGCATCATGTAGTTTTCTGACAGCTTTACAGAGTTAATGTTTTTCCCAATACTTAAGTTCACTGGAGAAGTATTCCATTCTGTGCACCAGAAGTGATGGTTGTGGCCTCGGTGCTGTGCAGGTGAGATGTGTATGTTCTTCTTTCCCTTAATTCGTAAAATTGCAGAGCAGTAGCAGTACAAGATGGGAACGGAGGGCAGGGACACAGTGGATGGATGACACTATAGTTATGTCATCCTAAAAAAAATATTTTCACTTGTAAGAGTTGTCTTTCTTAGATAAATATACAGGAAAAATTGCTCTTTTCTAAGAAATTGGCTTACTGCCTTAGAATTTGAAAACCTTACAAAGGTACTTGAGTGTCAGCATGCAACAAATCAATGCAATTTTTCCAGGCATTTACTGTAGGGTTTCATTATTCCTTTCTTTGTTTTCTGGAACCATTTTGTATATGGAATAAAGCAGCTTAAAATTTTCTTTGCTGGAATTGAATGGCAATTCTTCTTCTAAGTCTAAATGCTGTAATGTAAATTTCTCTCCTGGAACTACTTATGCTACTATGCAGGAATGGTATAGTGGCTTTTATTCCTCTTATGTCTGAATATCTAAAGCACAAATGCAGAAATAATTCTGAATTTCAAAAATGATGCTTGTTCTGCAAGGCTGGTAACTAAGAAATTCTGTCTTGTTACCTGCTCACTGAGCTTTGAGCACATTGCAACTGGATATCAGTTTAAGAAATTTGGACTGTCTTCTTTTATTTACACAATATGGATTTTGTTCCCCATGGTTTTAGACTAAAACCTTGTCATGTATTGGTACTTCTTTTTCTCATCTCCCCAAACCCTGAGGAGTTAGTCACCAGATGATTTTTCTGATCAATTTTCAGCTCTTCAGTGATTTGTTTTTTCAGTTTTATTATTCTTAGAAATGATACATATGTTCCTTGTCTTTACTCAGCGTACAAGGATTGGGTGTCCTCATCTTGGAGATGAATGTCTTTGTTAATATTATCATAGTGGTGATTCAGTCTGAAGTTGTGGAATTGTGGAGGGTTGGAGTGATGTGTGGAGTGATGAGCGAAGCACATGAGAGGGCGCTCTGTGCTCGGGGGTTCAGCAGGGACTGCGATCTCATTTCAGCTGTGTGCCTATATTCTCATTTTTTACACACTTCTGAATGGTATTTCGTTAATTTCTTTCCCCAGTCTGTACTGTTCATGCTGCCTTTTCTGTTTGTTTGACATCAGGCTGGGATGGCTGGCGTGGCTGTGCTCGCAGCTCTGGCTCCCGAGGCTGCAGTGGGTGTCGCTGATGCTCGGCAGTGCAAGGAGAGCAGCTGTTCCGAGTTGTGCTTTCTGGACTGGTTTGCTTTACACTCACATTGTCAATACGCATTTGGGTTTCTTTGTGTTTTAATTGTTTGCTCTATTTTTGTTAACCTAGTGCCTATAAGCCCCTTATTCCCATTTATTTTTGCTTTATTTATATTACGAGCTGCTTTGATTAATCAAATCACCAACAATCACGTCTCAGATGTTTTTGGTTTTGTTCTGCAGCTGATAGTCCTGTTTTTATTAGGCTTTGCTATCCTGGATTTGTCCCAGCTCTCTGAATTGATGCTGTAGTTCTGGTTGCCCAAGGATTAGAATTTTAGCAGCACAAGGGAGACTGTCTAGGATGTTGTAGATTATAAGGACTGCAGCGAGCTCTCCTCTCCTTTGAGAGCTGCTCGTAGGTGTCTGTGTGGCAATAAAGAGCAGGAGGGGATTTGAGGGGATTCAAGGATGTGGGACCTGTTTTTTTCTGTAAAAGACAGGAATGCTCTGGGGTACCTGCATTTCTTGTTTGGGTGTACAGGCTGATACGTCATGGCATGTCTGGACATCACTGGATCCTCATCACAGACCTGTAACCTCGACCAGGTTACAGGAATTTAAATGAAATGGAGAGTTTGGGAGAACAAGCAGACAGGAAAAAATACTAAAAATGGAGAAAGCAGGAAATTGCCTCGACTAGCAAGTCAGTAGGAAGCATGCAAGGACACCATTTACACAGTGTGCTGCACTGTGCCAAGGGCAAGAAAACCCAACCAATTAGCGGGGGCTTTGCTGAGAGCTACCTGACAGCTGAATATGTCCTTGGCTTCACGTTGTGCCTTCCTGACCTCTCAGTGCCAGCAGGGGTTTGTTCAGGTCACGTTGCTCCTGCCATCTCAGCTCCCTGTAGCCACGTCGGATGTGAAGTGTCAGTGATCATGTACAAGTAGGAAATGCAGCACAGGGATAATTGCTGCATTAAGCACAGGCATTTTCTGAGACAAGAGCATGATGACAGTTCAGATTAATGAAAACAGGGAGGAGATTTGTAGCAATTCTTTTTATTTCTATAAACCTGTTGTTTTCCGAGTCACTGCTCTGATTGTTTCTGAAGGCGCTGAGGTCTGAACTGTCGGACAAAGCAGGTGATGCTTCCCTTTTGCATCTTGTTGCATGATCTCTCCTTTGCTCCAAAGGGAAAATTATAAACCCCTTTCTGTTATATGGAACAACAGGAATAAATTACTGATAGTTTTGCCATTATCCACTAAGAGCATTTGCCCATAAGTTTAAAAAAAACGTTGAACAATACTGTAATTTCTGTCATATAGTGAATAGACACTCTAGTTTCAATTTTATTTTCTGGATTTAAGTTAGTTTTGAACTCTTTCCTTCTTCCCTTCAGTCTGGAATGTCAAGTTTCTGTCCTGGAATCAAATAACTGAATTTCTCTAGAAGTTATTAGAAGTCTATCATAAATACAAGATTTTTATGCTCTTCAGTGCAGTTATTTTTGTAATTTCTGATGACTTTTCCAGAAGTTGGCAGTGGTATGCAAATTCCTGTATTGCTTTATTCATTCTAAAGCTGTTGAGGAGCCAGCTCATAGAAATAATAGGTCATATGAATATTGATGTATATAAAAAAGTATAATAAAGGCATCCTTTTCCTTAGTATCCAGTATTTGAGACTATTGTCCCCAGACCGAGTATATGATGGTTTTTGTTAGTCTTGTCAGGGGCACTGGTCTGTTCCATGTGCATGGTAGACCTGTAAATGAAAACTATTCCTTTGTTTTTTCTTGTGTTAGAGCTAATACAGTGCTCACTTCCCCTAGTGGAAACCCTATTTTTTTTTTATTTGGACAAGTGTTAAATTTATGGGTTTATGATTCATTTTTAATGGACTTCTTCAAAGATGTATACCGAGCCCTAGATATTCTGGATGCTAACAAAGGGAGACTGTACTTTGATGAAACCGTTGTTAATAGAGGCTCATCTCATATGGGAAGTGGAAAGAAACCTTCTTGAAACACTGCATTAAATATGTACTTCGGGCATAATTTTCCATCCTTTTTCAGGGTGAAAAAGGAGGTTTAATTTTTGCCATGGGTTGTGTAGTCTGTATTTTACTCACTGTGGCTATCTGCTTGTAGGCTTTTATCCTTCACATTGCATAAAAAGCAGTGCAAGACAGAGCAGAAAGGGGATTGTGAGTTATTGTACGAAATACTTGAGCAAGATGATTTTATGACCCACGTCCTCACAAGCACTAGGACAGATGTATCACAGAGTCAAAGAATCATACATAGCCTTCTGCCTCGTAGGAACTCTGTTCCCTTCAGCTAATAGGTGGTGGTGGCTCTTCCGTGAGAAGTGCCGTGCAGGATCACACTGAAGGGCCTCACTGTGGAGTTTAAGCTCTGGTGTGTATGAGATGTTTAAGGAAACAGGATCTGTGAGGAATGCTTTCCTAGCAAACATGTCTGACAGCTGCCAAAGATTCAGGGGCTTTCTGTCCTAGGGGTTACACCTGAGCTGCATTATCTGCATTATCACTGATGGACTTCTCAAGAACTGAATTGCTGAGCCCGTTTGTCCTGTAGAACCGTAACATCTAGTAGAATTCAGTTTCATGGTTTCTCTAAATGTGTGAAAAAGCTAGTAAAATGTGGTTTTATATCTGTTGCCATGGTAACATTGAGGTTGTGTTTGCTGGACAGCTCCCCCGTGAGTTGGGCAGAGCATGGCTGGGTCGTGCCTCGCTCCATTGCACTTTTGGAATAACTTAGGACAGGAATTACGGACAGATTCTCTTTTTTAAATTTTCTTGTTATTTTTTCTTGGTTCACAATTCAGTCTTCATTGGTCCAAAATACAAAATAATGGTTCTCCTTTGCTTTTCTTTTACCAGATGAGTAGGAGCTGGAAAACAATCTACTATTAGACTTTGTTGTAAGTGTAACCTTTAGCCTCCCTCAGTTATCACTCAGGAATATCTGTAAGCTTCTTGATTAGCTTTTGGCTTTCATTGCTTGGGGGTCTTGTTTTGGCCCTGACAGCTCTGCTGCAGTGAGCCACAGTGTTACTGGAGGTTTGTAGTCACTCATAGCAATTTATTTTAATGGCAGTTGCCCTGAATCCTCTCCCATGCCTTTAGAGATACATGTCAAGCTTCAAGGCCTCTTATTCGTTTAAACCTTTGCTGGGAACACGGACTAGTAGTCTCATTTTGGAGAATTCGGATGTGTGATGTGCTCATGTTTATTTTATGGTGATACATCTCGCTGAGTTGCCATTGTTACCAGGCTGTGCAAGGAAATTACTTTTTATCACTAGTAGGGTGGATAGAAAATGCATGCAACTGTATTTCAGGGAGTAAATTTTTCATGATTATAGCCCATGGGTACTAAATAAAAAATGTCAGCTTCTTGGATTTGGTTGCACTACAAACGTGTGCCTAGAAATAATGGCTTCTGTGACTGTTTGGGAAAGGACAGATACAGCACTGAGCCCTCCTAGGCTTAAAGCAGAAAATATGTGCACTTAGCTCAGAGGGAAATGTTTGGTATTGCAAGGTACGGTTACTGAGGCCTTGGAAAGCTGTAACGGAATAGGGAATGCAGCAGAAAAGGAATGTGAATAAAGGAGTGTATATAGTAAACATAGCTTTTTAAAGAGCCTAAATTAGTGTTTCAGTGAACAAAAAAGAAATCAGTTGCCTGTATGATTTCATGCCCTCCCACATTTGTTCTGCTTGATCTCACACTTGGGCTGCGGCACAGAGGGAGGATACTGATCCTGGAGTCTGCAGAGAGAGCAGCAATGAGCACTGAGCTCTTAGTTAATGATCTAAACCAGCAACTCAGTCCTAGCTCAGACACATCCATTGTCTCTTACGCTCTCACACAATTTCTCCTCCCAAATACTAATGCTTTTGTTCTTCTTTTTTATTCTGTGTCCCCACACAAAATTGTGCTTAAACTAGACCCAAAAAATAACAGAAAAGTAATTTTTATTGTTGGCAAGTTGCTCAGTACTGTTAAGTACAGTGATAAATCATATCTGGAACTATAAATATTTTTATGCATTTGTAAATATGTTGCACGTTGTGTTGGTTTTTGGTTGGTGCTTAGTAAAAATAGGAAAATCTAAAATTTGTATGAAAATAACCATCTGTATTTCACTAATTAAAATTTTGCTGTAGCTTCTGTGAATTTGTGTTTTGTAAAATCACACAATAGAACAGGAAGTAGAAACTTGAATGTAGCAGATCTATTCTGCTACAGCTCTCCATTCTGTTAATATGAGAAGAAGCCAGTTTTGCCAGGAAGGTAAGTGTGGTGATCTTGCTGGTCTTTCAGATGCAGAGGCCTCTGAAGGGCTTTTATGTACATTTAACTGAATTTTTTGCTTTCTATCAGAGTAAAGAAGGTGATGTTTATGTTTTACTTTATATGCCTCTGAAAATGTCTGTACATATTGCTACAACCCCCCAAAATCTTAACAGTACCACATACACAAAGTTTGTTACCTGTTTATTTCCCTTACTTTGGAGTTGCCCGAATCCCTCGGTGTCTGGAGGAAATCCTGTCCTCTTCAGTTGAATCGAGACCCAAGGATAGCTGAGAGGTGTCCTTGTTAGGGCAGTATTGTTCAAATATTCCCACTTTCAATATTGTGTAGCCTTCAGGTTTAACCTGAGAATGTATTGGAGAAATTAGCTCTGAAGGTGAGGTACTCACACTTATGTGGGAACTTCATCTACTGTTTTTTAATGAGGTGGCAGTAATAAGGATGGAGAAACACATACTCCTCGTGATCTGGAGTGCAAGAATTTTATTGCTGGTAATGCACAGGAACCAGGCACAAGAAAATTTTTTTACCCTTGAAATATTTCCAAACTGCTAAATATGTAAAAGCCCCTTGAACAATATCTAACGGGTTTTTATTTTACCTGAAAACAAATAGAGAATAAGAATATTTCTCTACTAATGTGGAGAAAGCTAAATTTGCAGTCAAGAATTTGAGCAGATGTCCAAAACAACTGTTTTTTATAACATAAAGCACCCCCAGTCACTTGCACCAACAAAAGTTGTTTTGTTTTTTATTCCCTGCTCACAAAAATTAACCATCTGCTCATTAGAAGTGTTACAAATGGAAGAGTGAAATGGGGCTGGTATGGCTTGCAGCTTTCTGGCAGCTGCTGAGAGACAGAAGTAGTGTTTAGTAGTACTTTTCATATAATCACAGACTGGTTTGAGTTGGAAGGGAACTTAAAGCTCATCTCATTCCACCCTCTGCCATGCACAGGGACACCTTCCACTAGCCCAGGTCACTCCAAGCCCTGTCCAACCTGGCCTTGGACACTTCCAGGGATGGGGCAGCCACAGCTTCTCTGTGTAACCTGTGCCAGGCCCTCCCCACCCTCCCAGGGAAAAATCATGAAAAGTGGCACGGAGAGGCTGATATCAGAAATAACAGAACACGTGAGCACAATTTACATCCCAGCAATTCCTGTGCCACGTGCACAGCAAGGTCAAGAGTCACCGAGGAGGCCTCTGCCACGTGTTGCAGGCATGTTCAACACTGGAAACCACTGGAAGACTATTTTGAAATTTCTGTTGTTCATACCAGTGCCAGACTCAATCCTCTGGGAACCTCAAGTCCATATTCTTCCTGTAACATAAAATCACCGGATCATGAGAATGGCTTGGGTTGGACAGGACCTTTACAGACCATCAAGTCCAAATATACACTTCCAAAAGCAAATGCGCGTGTGTAAGAGGTGTACAGTTTTTGGGACAGTCTAGTCTGAATATGGAGAAGATTTTATTACCGAAGAATTTTAGTTTCAGTGCCTGAGTGGGATGTGAGCTGAGACCTGTGCCTTCAGCTCAGTTTGCTGGCTGTAATGCTTGAGGAGCATTTGGGCCGTGTGTTGGGTGTCTGACATTCGCTGGCTAAGCCCTCACTGGGGGCATCTTAGAACTGCAGAAAGTGACAGCTTTCAAGATACTGCCAATAAACTTTAGGCAGCTGTAGGTTAACTTGCAGTCTGCTTTCCAAATAGGTTTTACATATCTTTGGAGTCAAATATCTCTTCAAGATGTTCTGAAAAGTAAAAATCAAGGGAATAACATTTCCAATTCTAGTTTTTTGATATTGCTGTAACTGTGTATGAACTGGGAAACTGGCTGATGCGTTTCAAAGGATTAATTGAGATAATTTTTGAATTAGCTTGATTGCACATGATTATAAACTTGGTTGGAAAATAAGAATCCTGTGAAGATTGGAGTTTTTATGTAATTAAATAGTAGTTGATGGTGAATAACCCATAGTACTTGGGACATGGACACTTTTCTGACTGATAAATATGCTAAGTAAAACTGACCTTGATTCTGAAATGATCAAGGGTAATTGCTAATAGAGAAGATGATGAATTAAGATTATCTTTTATTGAGTTTGTACTGGCACCCCCCACAGCTGTCACGGTGGTAGCCAAGCATACAGGAAAGGAGAACACCTCTTCAGACAGGTGGAGAAGGTGGGTAGACACAGCTATTAAAGGATAGCCTTGTTAGCCCCCTCTATTTTTGCTGTAGCCATTCCAATGGGGTAATTAATCATGTTGGGCTATGTCTCAATCTAGGATTGATGCACTGCATTCTAATTAAGCTCATTAGTGCTCCATCTCTATGATCACAGAATAACTTTGCTTTAAACCTTCTGTAAAGACTCTGATAGGAGTAACTTGCCAGGAAAACAGATAAAGAGCTGAAATTCAGGAACATAAATTTCCTTGTATTGCTGGTACAAGTGAGTATGGACCAGAAATGTTCGGAACTCCCCAAGGTGTCATTAAAACAAACCACCTTGTAACAGTCAGTCTAGGAGCCCTAGGTTGTCTCTTCCTTGTTTCAATGATATTGAAACAGTCTGGTATTTCTAAGGTCTTTTAGTTTGTCTGCAATTGTGATTCTGTTCATATAATGTGTTTGTTTCCCTACCAAAAAGTAAATAAAAGTATAAAAGTAAAATAGAAAATACATAATGACTGGAGGATCATATGTGACAATTAATTAATCTGAGATTTTTCCAGTGGAGAGGTAGTATAAACAAACCATAGACATTTCAATGTGGGAAGCACTACATAATTATATGTATATATAATTATTAATATAAAGCAAATTGTTTAGTTTAAACACTGGTCATCATTGGAAAAAGAAGCTAAAATAATCATTATTTTATAGTAATACTGGATGAAAAGGAACTCATGGGCATTAACTGTGTCTCTATGATGACCTTTCCGAAAGGGCTCTGAAGCGACTGTTAGTAGCCACAATTCCTGAGAGCAGCTGCCTGGTGCCAAACACAGCAGTTGGGCTCAGGAACCTTTAGTTAGGGCAGGCAGCAGGAAAAGGTGCTTTTTCATTTAGGAGCGGGCTGACCTGAAATCTTGCAAATGCCCTCATTTTTCTGTTCTGGAACATTAGACTGGTATCTGGAAACGCTCTGGTGGCAAGCAAAGAAGATTTCAATGGAATCGCTGTATCTAGAAGTGCAAGTACTGTCTTGGGAGAAATGGATTTATGGGCTGCTGCTGCCTCGAGCCAACGTGCCTGTTAATTTGTGATAGACGTAGCTTCTGGCTTTGTCCTGATTCTGTGGGTAACCTTTGAGTGACCCTTGGCTGATGAGTGAGCTGACTCTCTTGCGCGTGAAACTACTTTGCATGAAAGGAAAACTGAAATTTTCATTTTGAAACTTCAATCTGTTGCAATCTTTCTCCACCTTTTGCTGCCTTGCAGGTGACAATTAAGCCCTATTTGAGTCATCGGTCTTTGATCTTGACATATGTATGCCTTTCTTTAAAAGGTTTTAAAAGATTTTAGACATGAATATTTTTTCAGATACTAGAATTATTTTTCTTCTGATTTGTCCTACAATGTAAAACCTATTTTCATAGGTGTGCCAAAGAACTTTTGTGCAGTTGAGGCAGTGGTAAGTAATGGGTATCACACAAGATCAGACATTGATCTCATCTCCAGGGAACAATCAATCTGTACTGTGCCACCTACTATTACCCGTAGCAAAGAAAAACAAATGTAGCTTTCTTTGGGAAATACGGATTTTCCTCTTCCAAGTTGTTAAAGAGTTAAAAACCCGCTGTGAATAGAAGGAAAAAGGGTTGTTCTGCTGAGAAGTAACTGAGTAGCTACAGCCTTGCGCAAAGATAAAATGTTTGCAGGCAGGATAGAGCATAAGCAGTGTAGGAATGATTTGAAAACTGTTTTCAAGTAATGGGAAGTAGAATGGGTGTGAGTGGGAGAAAACGCAGCACAACAGATGAAACACCGAACAAGGTTTTGCAAGCGGAAAACTTTTTGGGCTGGAAGTTAGTCCCGTTCCCCACGGGGATGCTGGGGCTCTGTTTTGGTGGTCTGTACAGTAGAGACTGCGCTTTGGCAAGCTGAGGAGTGCATGATGTCATTGGATGCAGAACACATGCACAGAGAGCCAGGAACTGCTGTTCGCGCCGCAGCGCTGCCAGATGTGTGTGCTGGAACGCGCTTGGAAAAATGGAAAAACCATCTATAAAGATGCTGAGAAATGTCCTGTACTGAGCCTGGTCTCAGCCACAGTATGTGCTGAGTACAGATATGCTCCGTGGGATTTCTCAGGCCTGGAGCCTGAGTTCTTCTCTCGGGAGCAGTTCATGCCTTTCCCATTTTTTAAGTGTTGTTCAGAGATGAGCTCTGAGAAACTCCTGTTTTATCCAGAAAAATATCTAGAGCTTCTTTGTATGTTTTGCAGCAGAGGAGAATCAAAGGAATCCATTCACTCCAATTTTCACTTATACTTCCTATTAAGAACGGTTCCGCCATGCCAGCAATTGCTCTCTGTACTGATGTGCAGCTCTCTCTGCAGAGTAACCAGCCTCCAGGAATTATTTGAATCTCCTAATCAACAATGCTTCACATGCAGTAAAAACAAAGGTGGGTTTAAGAGTTTTTGTATTTCAGGGTGAAAATATGTATTTCTTTCCTAGATTTTTTTCTCCGCTAGATTTTGAGGTCAACTAAGAATATTTGTATTCGTTACAGAATGTGTTACCTGGTTATTGGTGTACAAAGACTTAAATATAGCTTTGCTTCTCCCTTTTGCAGAGGCTCTAATTAAAGGGAGGAGGGGAGCTGCTGGAAGGCAGCAACAGCAGTATGCCTAAAGAAAGTCGGGAATTTCTCATCCAAATGGGATGAGAAATATTTCAAGCACGAGAGATTTTTGCGTATTTTATTTATATTTTATGTTTACTGATGATTTTTCCTGCTAAAAGGATCATTGCCAAGTAATAGTATTATAATTTTGCTGGTCTGTACACAAGAGTACAAACAAGTCTCTTGTATTAGTCACACAGGTGAGTTGCTACTCTGGAATCTTTGGAACTGTACCATTGTGAGTGGTCTGTTTAAGGTTACCCTAATCGTTGCCTCAGAGGAATGTGAGATCTGCAACTTGCTGGGAGATTAATATTTTACACTTGTTGAGCAGAAATCGTTCTGCTGAGCTCAGAGACCGTACCACAGGAGGGATCTGGTTCCTCCTGTTTGGGATGCCCAGGCGTTTCTGGTGAGGACTAGTGCTGGCAGCGAGACCGCAGCGTGCGGTGGTGCTTCTCCAGCCTGTGAACTGAGGCAGCAAGTTGTGCTCCGTGCCGTTTCCGTAAGGAGGAGCACAGCCCTGCAAGTGTCACTGTGCGTGGATAGGTGGGATAAGTGCTCTCAGACTTCGGACTCCAAGGCATAAACTTCTAACAAGTGGCATCAGAAAGGAGTTTTCTTCCTCATAAAGAAGATGCACGATTTGCTATCTTCTTCATTCTGCAGAAGGAGGATCTACAAGAGGTATGTTCCCAGACTGACTGGACTGATTTTGTCTGTTCTGTCAGAAGGATCAAGACTCAGCAAGCTAAATGACCGATTTAATGACCCAGGACAGATTTAGGGAACAACTTGTCTAATGTCTGGTCTGGGGTTCCTGTAGCAGCTCAGTTCAGTCTAGCAACAAGAACTCCTTCTCTTTTATTTATTTTATTTTATTTTTTTAATTATTGTAATTTTTATTTAAATTGAGCCTGGAATTATTTGGAATAAACCATTGTAAAACTGTTTTAGCTTTAGGACATTAAAGTCATGGTTGTTAGGCCTAAGCCTTTACACACAGGTTAATTAGAAGGAGAAGGATAACGATAGGCTTCTCTGAAGTGTAAATTTGAGTTTACTGGCAGCACTTTACCTAAACTCTGATGCTTCGGGTAGCGATGTGGAAACCTGACAGTCACTGCGTTTCTGACAGCCTACCACGATGTCATGTAGAACAGAGTGAAAGTGTGTTCCCAGGCAGAAGAATATATCAGACTAATTTGTCTCTCTTTTGTCTGTCATCGCTTGTATGTGGAGGATATAAAGAAGGCATCATGTATAACAGTGAAATTCAAGATGTGTGGAGTCTTTTCCGTTTCTCCTAGATCTTAATAATTCACAGAGTATTTAGGCAATTCTTCCCCTTTCTTATTTTTGCTTATACCAGTCGGGTAATTCCTTCCCACACTTGCTTTTTTAATGTTTTTGACACACATTCAGAACTTGCTGTCAGAGCTACTGCATGTCAGATACTTGCCAGAATCTTTTTTCCATCTATAATTACTTACTACATTTCAGTTCTAATTGTGTTTTCTGCGCTGCACAATAGCTTGTGGGGCCTGGGCGTTGGCCTGTGTGGAAGATGCCAGAGTCCTTGTTCTGAGGGCTCCAGACATGTCAGCAGGGGTGTTCCGAGGAAGCAGATAATGTTACTCTTTCCTGTTTGCCCTGTGCCTGTGCAAAGAGTCCCTGTTTCTGAGGTATCTGCTGATAATCTCACTTTTTAAAATGCAGAATGTGTGCTGGAGAAAAAGAAAGGTGAGATGAGTACGGGGTGACTCTTCAAGACTGTGTTTGTGCTTTTAGGTTGGCTGTGGGGTCACCTCTTGTGATAAATCTTTAGTAAGAAAAGAGGCTAATGCAAAAATAGATTATGGAGTAAACTTCCATTTAAATAACCCTGTAAAAAGTATTTAAAATCAATATCTTATCATCAGTAAACATTTTCATGTAGGTGCAGATTGAATTTTTTATTATTTTTGTTTTTTGCAAATAGCTCACCCCTCACCTTTCCGGTCGGGCACAGATGGAAATTGCTGCATGGTTGGCTCCTTCTGTTTCTCTGTGTAGAAAAATTTTAGTACCTCTCTAAGCCTTGTGCTCTTTCAGTGATGGATGTTTGAGCACGTGAAGGTAAATGAAGCAGCCATGTACTTCTGCATTTTTAGGCTGGAGTCAACAGCTGTCCTAGTTATTCTTAAATGCTCTCAAAACTTTATGCTGTAAAATGCCACTGAAGTCCGATTCTGACTAAGTGTTGTGTGATGTTGCAGTGTGCTGCCTTCTCTGCCGTAGGACAAAGCTGATTGAGGTTGCCTTTGTCGCTGAAAGGGTTTCAAGTTTTTATTTTGAGGTTGGGAATAGATCTGGGCTGACAGTGGTGTCAGTGATGAGGACAGTGTAAGTTAAACCTCCATTTGGACTTGCTTCTTCACAGCAAGCTGCACTAGATAATTGTTGTAGGTCCTTTCCAACTGGAACTATTCTATTCCAAGAATCTTAGATGTGACTGCTCAGAGAGGCCAAATTGTCTTTGCTCCAGTGAATTCAGTGATGCTGGAGAGCTTTACAGCAGCTTAAGGTTGTTTCCGACTTTTGAGATGGTTACCTCTGACATGGCAATGACAAGGCATTCTTCAGATTGGCTGTAGCCCAGAGAAAGAAGTGCTCTTTGAACATCTTTCCGAAGAAGATTTATCTGATTTTGGTTTTGAGACCTTGTTGGCTGTGTGTCTGTAGACACTTTGTCATTGTACAGAAGCTCAGATTATTCCTTTCCTCTGTTCTCTTACTGCTGCAGCAGTGAAAAGGGCAGCTGTGAGCTGCAGCACGCTGTGCTTTGGGGAGAAATGGTGCTACATATGGATGAACTGTGTCACATCTCTTATTCATACAGTCCTGACTGAAAATGTGAACAGACACAAACAAAATTCCTGGTCCACATTTTACAAGGAAGTTCAGCAGTAGAACTGCCTATCAGTCTAAATCAGTAAGAGAAGACTCCTTAGAGAGTTCTAAGTGCTGTTTCTGACTGTTACAGGATCTTTTGCCGAGTATCTCAGGGCTCAGGAGTAGGATAACTGGTGTAACGTACCTACATTTCTACTGTGTGAAAGAGAAATTTTGAATAGACAAAACAGACCTTTTACAATACAATAGTTTTATTGTGTAGCCCTTTCAGAGGAAACACAAAAAGAATTTTAAATGAAACTTTGCATACGCTTCTATGATTTCTTTAAATTTAATAAGTATGTTCTGTGTCCTGAATGGGACAAATTTAATGTGCAGAGTATGTCACCAAACTCTGTAACTTCTTCCCCGCCAACCTGTGAGCTCCAGAACAGGTATTTGTTGAAGCAGTTAGTGTTTTTTTCTTTTTTGAAAAATACTGTGGATTTCTGATGGACAGACTCTGTCGAGGAAGAACACCACTGCTTGACTTTGTTTCTTGGAGCTCTTGGCAAATGGGACAATTCATCTCCTTATACAGCCAGTTGCATTTCTTACATGAAATTAATTAGCAAAGTTTGTCTTTCTCTCCCATCTCTATTTCTGTGACTAGTGCTTTTGAATTATCCCTTTACTGTCATTCCTAGCTGTTCATACTTCACAAACTTTTTAAAAGCTTATGCTGGTAAGTGAACACAATATTTTTCTGTTTTGTAGTGTTACTTCTTTTTTGGATAATTACTTGTGTCTTGCTTAGTAACATGCAGAGATTCAGTATTTGGGATTATATGCTGGAAATTTGACTCTGATTTATTTTATCTTTCAGTTTCTTCATGTCATTGTCAGGTGTGGATGGAGTCCACCTCTTTGGGAGAAGTGTCTGTGTGAGGATATGATTTTAAACCATAATTTTAGACTGCTAGTAGGGTTTGGAAAGTTGTTCAATTCCTCTGGTGTACTGATGGAACTGTTTCCACAGTGCTGGAGTCTCTTTAAAGGTACCACAGCCTTCTACTTTCCCGCTTGATGTCATTTAATGTTCAGACACAGAATTCCTCCATTTCAACACAAATCTTTCTTTTGAATCATTGTCTCTTCCAGCAAACCATTATCTCAGGCCTGTAGTCCAAGCAGCATTGTACTGAGAAGAGCAAGTTTATTTTCAGTCTCACTGCCGTCTGTTTTTAAGAAAATTTAACTTGGAACTGAGTTTCTTGGAAAGAGTTCATATAAGTATGTATAAGGTGTACTGCAAGGAGCAGGCAAAGGGGACTCGTCTGGATCTTGGGGAATAAAAGCAGCAGTGTTTTGATTCAGGAACCTCATCTGAAAACCAGTTAAATTTATATAGCCTTCTAACACTAAATTAATGAAACTGTCCCATTTTGGGCTAGTAAGAGCTTCTTTGAGCCTGCTATGCCCACGGAGATGCTGGTGGTGTGAGTGCTGGCAGGTCCTGGAGTCACTGGGTAACACGTGGGAGCAGGGAGGGGATGAGGGAGGAAAAGCAACTCTCCTGGTGTGAAGTTACAGGTTAGTTACAGGTGATTTATTTGGCTTGCTCTTACCTGAGACAGCAGATGGTGATGGAAATTGGCAAGGGAAGACTGGGAAAAGACCCTTTTCCAGGAGATGACAGGTAGCAAAAAGGGTACTTCACCATGAATCTTTGCCTCCTAAGTGTTGCTTTGACCCATATATTGCCTGAATTACACTTGTCTCCATAGCAGCAGTAATTGTGCTTCCTACGGAAAAAGGGAGGGGGAAGTCATAATTAGAAGCAGGTGCCAAACATGGTTTTCTGCTCAGGATCATGTAAGGGAAGAAATGAACCTTCTTAAGCCAATAACAGAGTCGCAACAGTTTGAAAGCAAACACCTTCTGTGGTAAGATACAATTAAAATTTAGGCTATGTTTCCTATCCAGTGAACAACAGTAATACATTTTGCCATAGGACTATCACACAGATATTTCACAGGCACAACATTATGTTTAAATAATACTTTTCTTGATGAATACAGTTATCACCCAGAAAATTTCTATTTGAGACAAACTTTCATCCCTAGGCTTCTTGATCTAGAAGTTCCCCACCTCTGTCTCACTGAGTGCTGTAGCCTTTCTCTTGCAAATAAAGAAGGATTTGCTCCCCGATATTGATTTCTGACTGTTTTAAATATCGACTTAAGTGTGTGTCCACAGAGAATCAGTGCCAGCACGTCCGTGTGAGTTTACCCACTTATTACCCATTCTTTGTCTCTGTTTGAATGGTTATTCTGCTGATATTATACACACCCTTGTGGGGACAAGAATTCTGTTTAAATGTGTGTGCATAAATACCATCACAATTGAGGTGCCGACAGAGACTCTCACTGTGCGGTGAAGGAAAGGACGATGGAACAGGGCACTGTGGGCACTGCTGTTCTCTCTTTCTCTTCCCTCCCCTCCTCCCCCCCCAGTTTTCTCTTCTCTTCTCCAAGGCATGAAGTATGGCTCTCATTTGGAACACCAAAGGATGGTATAGATAATGATGCAGTGTTTGACCCTTTATTTCCTAAAGGGTGCAAAATAGATGGATCTATCAAAAGACTTAGTCCATTAATCAAAAGACAATTGCTTAATTTTACAGCAAAAGCCTCAAATCAGGTAGAAAACATGGTCATGCATTTGCATGCTCTCCAAAGATGAGTGGATTTTGGTGGGTTGATTTTCCATACACATTCCTGGCCTACCCATCTTTGCACTGCAGGCAAATCTTTGGTGGGAGTACTTGCTCCTTGTCTATGATATGTGTTACAGAACCATAGAATCACAGAATGGCTTGGGTTGGAAGGGAATTTTGAAGGTCATGTAGTCTCCTCGCACTTCCCCCCCAGTGTTAGGCAAATACCACTCCAAGCTAGATTTGCTTTTTGAAGGAAATACTTGGAGGTGAGTTTCCTGGAAACTGGAGTGATGAGCCACAAGGAGCAAAACATGCAGTGCGGAGTCTGTGTTTGCTGTGACCAGCACAGAAGAGAGACCTGTGCAAAAGTCCGTTCTGTCAGTGCCAGCTCAGGTACT
The DNA here is from genome assembly GCA_036023395.1 of Myiotriccus ornatus. NCBI lineage: Eukaryota > Metazoa > Chordata > Aves > Passeriformes > Tyrannidae > Myiotriccus > Myiotriccus ornatus. The sequence continues at coordinate 8,508,222 of JAYRBT010000037.1, forward strand.
GGTTCTTGAGAGGGGACTCTATATCAGAACAAGATAGCCCTTATCTGGTATTAACTCATCTGACCATTTCATGATACCACTGAATAATTTGTATCTAGTAACAAGCACCCATAATCCTTGATAATTTGGCCTGTTGGGCAACCTCCTTCCCTTGCTCTGTCTGAATGCAGAATCCATGAATGCAGTTGACAGCAGTAAATGCTGTAGGCTTTTCCCTCGTCTCTGGTTCACTTCAGTTCTGCATCTCTTTGAACTAAATTGTGCTACAACACTCTCATTAGTCTTAAGCAACCAGTTTTTCTCAGCTGCTTTTCCTGTCAGAAGTGGTATTTTCCAGAGAAGTATATCCTTATTTTTGAAAGCATTCTCCTTGGTTTTTCAGCCTAGATTTATACCCTGTGAAAGAGCTTTTTCTGCTCGACTAAACAAAGTATTTTCTGAAGTGATTTTTAGTCTTTTGAAGAGAGTCAGCTGCTGAGATGTGAACCCCAGGTAACCCAATAATGAAAATAATCCGGGCTACTTTTGTACAGCATAGAACAATCAATCTTTATTATCAAGAGAACAGGGTGAAATGCTCCAGTCTAGTAGCAAAATGCAACAGGAACAAAAGGTTGATGGACCAGATGACCAGCATAATATGCAAAGACTATGTTGGACCTTGAATGGATTTCCCAGCCCACTGTATTCTTGCCCTTTTCTGTGCACTCTTTCAGGTGCATCTTCTAATGCCAAGTGACCCAGCATCTTTATTTGAACTTTGTGCTTCTCTCTTCCTATATGTGGAAGGAATGGTAGATCATGGGCTCTAAGCACCTTTAGTGTGGAGGTGGGAAGGAAATTTTGATTGTGAGTTGCACGAGAATTTGCCGTAAAGTAACATCTATCGATGAGTTAGCATTTGCTGATTTCTGGTAATCCAGAGCAGTGAGACTCTTCATACTCCAGCACACCAATTTCTGCACTTGAAGGGAGTTCCTCCTGTCATTTTGCTGAATGATTTTGTGCCAACCAGCCAAAATGCTGACCATTATTCATTCTTAAATAGCGGAAGGAATAAAATTTGTTTATTTGTATGTTTGGAAGAGCAAATTCTGTTCCCTGGGAGCTCCGGTCAGTGTCCTGAAGTTTAGCCCTTAGGAATCCAAATAAAGCTGTTTCTTGTGGAGAAGAGGTGTCAGTACTTGAGACAGGCTCAAGGCATGGGGCAAAATCCTCTGTGGGCAGTGCTGGCACATGGCTCTCCAACGGCAAGGCATATTTTGGGCCAGGGGTGCTGGGCAGGGGAAGGAAACTCTGCTTTCAGCCAGCTCACTTCAGTGAACTGAGAGTGTTTAACTCATGGACCAATATTATCTTTTCCATAATAGTATTACACAACTTTCCCACTGGTTCAGAGAGAGCTTTACAAAGCACTAGCACTTGAATTTTCTTGGCCTTGCCAATTACTTGAGAGAATGAATTGGTTCCTTTTGAAATGGATATGAGGATTGTGTTCTTAGGATGGAGGAGATGGAAGTTGCTGCCATAAGAAGATGGTTTAAAGATTTCCTGGCAATTGAATCACTACATACTGAAAGCTTCCAACCTGGAGAGAGAAACTGGGACCTTAAAAATGAAACCCAAAATCATACTGCTTTTTCTTTAATCTTAAAGAAGTCTGATAACTCTCTGAAAGAGTGAAGAGCGTTTCCCATTTCCTTCAAACACCAGGCGTTTACACTGCCCTTTTTCTGGATATTTGCTATGGCTTTGAAAATAGTGCCAACATTATTTTTTTTTATTGACAGCAGGAAAGAAAGAAGTTTAAATATAGCAGAAATGCCAGTCACCGGAGTAGGAATTAAGATCAGGAGTGAAGCAGCTCACTCCTATTTGTGACAGGTATATATGCACAGCTCCTGTGTTTCTTCGTGTTAATTATCTTTACTTAGGAAGAATTTCAAAAACCTCCTGTTGATCATGTCAAAACACCACATTTTGCAATCTGTCCATGAATTCATTGAAGCTTCTTTCTGACAGCCATGTGGAGAATGCCATTGTCTGATGCTGAGAACTTATTTTCTTGACTTGAGCACTGACTGCCATTTACGGAACTCTTCAGAATTGTCAATACCAGTTTTTAAATTCATGGTAATCTCTAAGTTTTAGGGCCCACTGGCTCTGCTGTTGGTGTAATAGAAGGGCATAGCTCCACAAGGCGCTAGCTCCGGGGAGTAAAATGGGTTGGAATTGCTTTTCTGCACTGCCACACCTGTCCTTTTCAGTCCCTACTGCTTTTCAAAGCTTTATTTTTCATTTGCATCTCTGTGCTGCTGCATGCACTGCCAGTAGGAAATCCAGAGGAAAGTGTGGGAACGGAAGCACGGAATGCAGAGCTGGTGTCTGAGGGTAGTGCAGAGCAAGATGGGACCTGCTGGAGGCAGCTTTGTGAGCCAGGCTTATGTGTCCTGGGACTGGTGTATCCTGGGACTGGGGTCTGAGCTTTGTGTTCGTTCCAGAGTACATGCAGTCATGGAAGGGAATGACCTCTGAGCACTGAGGTCTGAGCTGAAACCCCCCCAGTCAGAGCTCCAGCCTCCCTGAGACCCAAGGGACAGTGTGCTTTGGGACTGAGGAACTGCGATGGAAAGAAGCGACTGTTGTACTTCCAAGGGACTATAACGGGATATTTGCTGATCTGTGTTTTGATACTACATTTGCCATTAGGTTTATTGTTTACCTCCGAGATGCTGCACTGTTGGTCATTTGTCACAGAAATGAAAACTATGCCTCTGCACCACCTCAATAATATAAACGCCAGTTAAACTGTGTTGTGTTCATGCCCTGTGGATTTGTAATTCTCCTGAGCCTATGGTAGTTTTTTAGAATAGTCTCAGAATCATCCCCAGAGCTCAGCCTGAAGTTTTGTGACATTGGCATAGCCTGCTCCTCGGAGATGGCCATACTTCGTCACTGCCCAGTTCTGCCTTCGGTCTGCAACCCCAGCACACGGGGGGACAAGTAATGCAACCACCATAAAGCTGAAACCGCACAGTCCCTCCGCCTGGGGCAGCGGCTGTCCCCGCGCCTGGGACACACTGACTGTCCCGATGTCCAGCACACCCCGGCTGTCCCCGTGCCCGGCTGTCCTTGTCCCCATCCCCGCTGTCTCCATCTCCGCTGTCCCCATCACCGCTGTCCCCGTGCCCGGCTGTCCTTGTCCCATCCCCGCTGTCCTCATCCCCGCTGTCCCCATCCCCGCTGTCCCTGTCCCCATCCCCGCTGTCCC
>JAYRBT010000037.1:8511592-8521854 GCA_036023395.1 Myiotriccus ornatus
GGCCGGGCACAGCCCCCGCCCATGGCCCGCGCGGCGGGGCCGGCTGCTGTCCCGCGGGGCGCGGCGCGGGCCTGGCGGCGGGGCCGGGCAGTATGACCGCGGGCTGCGGCCCCGCTGCGCCCGCCGCCCCAGCGCCACCTTGATGCTGCGCGTCCCCGCTCTACAAATATGATGAAATGGCAGCCCCGGAAGAAGGTGAGTGGCCGCCCGGGCTCGGCCCGGCTGCGCTCCCGCTCCTCCCGCCCCGGCGGGGCCGCCGCGGAGGTGCCGCGGTTGCCCCGTGTCCCGGGCGGTGCTCGGGCCGTGCCCCGGCCCGGGCGGGGCGGGCGCTGCGCGGGTCCCGGTCCGGGCGGGGCGGCCGCGGGGTCTGTGCGGGGTCGCGGCGCTCGACGCCGCGCAGGACCCTCTTCCGAGGCACTTGGCAGTGCGTTTTATGGATATTCTTAGAAGGGAGAACCCAGCAAAGCGAGTGCGCTGTGCCGCCCCTCCGCGGCAGTGACCCCTTGCTCCTGGCAGCTGTGGACTATTAAACTTTTTATTTTCTTTTTTTTTCTTTTCCCTTTTGGAAAAGCCTGCTTGAACCAGCAGGACTCCTTCTGTAGCATGATGTGTGATACTGTGTTTTACATCAGGGAAGAAATAGAAATCATATGTGAAAGGCATGAGAGTGTCTCTGGCTGTAAGTGTGAGACACGAATAAGCGTTTTGAGACCGTCCTGGCTGGAGCGTGTGTTGTGCCATTGCTGCTCCGGGTGATCCGTCAGGCTTTGTGTCACTGGTACCTCATCTCTTTTCAGCTGGTCTGAAGCTGTTGCTTCAGTTTTTTTCGAGTATGCGATTGCACCTAGCGAGAGGAGTTCTTATTTCAAGTCCTTGTCTCTTAAGCAGGATAAACAGATGACAGTCAAGCTCGGTGGGAGCATTGGTGCATTTTTCAGACCCCTTTGTGCCTCCTTTCAAACTGGATTTAAGATGTCTACAAGCTATAGATTTTTAAATGTCTGTTTTTACTATTTTCAAGTGAATGTGCAGTCGCTCCTGTGGTTACGGCTGTGGAAACCCCTCCAGGCCATGGTTACAGCTGTATCGACTGAACCACTGAAATATTATTCTTGGCTGTTGGCTGGACTCCTCGGCTCTGGAAGATTCTGTTCAGAGTGTCAGGATTCACTCTGCAGTATTGGCTCACCCACTCGTGCTTAAATCACCATGTCAGATGGTTACTTTTTCCCCCCTGCGTTATTGTCAGTGTCCAAATTGAGTTGATTTGGGGCAAACAAATTTGATTGCGTAGAGGGTACACGAGACAGCTGAACTTGTCTGAACTGTCAGGCATCTTGCAAGTCTGAGCAAAAAATAATTCCTGCTGCTGCTATGATGAGATGGAAACTATGTTCATGTTGGACTAGGCTGTGTTTTCAGCTGTAGTCCCAGTGAATCTCAGCAGAGGTTATTTTGTCCGTGCTGCCAGCAGCCTCACGTGAGCACGGCTGGGATTTCTGCTCTCCCAGTGCCGTTGTGGTGCTGCCGTCATGTGCTGCCCAGAGCAGCCTTAGGAAAGGCTCCTTGCACGGGAGGCTCTGCTGCCCCGGGGCTGAGGGGCAGAAAACGAGTCCTGTAGCCCCCGGTACTGCTGGTCCTTCGTTGAAGTGACTTTTGAGAAATCATTTGCTTGTCTCGTTCTCGTTAAAATACCCAAATATGAGAGCTGAACGTGTGTGCTGCTTCACTGAACCAGGAGTCTCCTTTGGTTTATTTATGCCTTTTTGCTTTACCCACGGTTTTATTATTAAATGTTTAAGGTGTTTTGCTTATTGAGAGATTTTTGCTTTTACAACTGTGAAACTGTGCCGTATAGGATCTCCTGCAGTTTATTAGTCCTGTGTGTAACCCTGGAGTAAGCTCCTTTGTGTGGTGATTCCCAGATACAGCTATTGCCCGGAATGTTTAAGACGTTCTCTTGCCTTCAGCCAGTGAAAAAATGAATTTGCTTGTGACTGAAACATTTTTGTTCTGTTGTAAACCGTGTGTATTTTTAAATTTAGAAAATGACTGCTGTGTACTAATTTTCTTCCACTGAAGTCCGGGTAGACACATCTACAGCCTTTCTTTCCCTCATCCACTAGGCAGGTCACTTTCTGGTTGGTCAGGCAGGACCTACCTTTCCTAAATCTGTGCTGGCTGGGCCTGATCCCCTGGTTGTCCTGCACGTGCTGTGTGATGACATTCAAGGTGATCTGTTCTGTGACCTTCCCTGCCACCGAGGGCAAGCTGACAGGCCTGTGGTTCCCTGGAACTACATCTTTCTCTTACCACAACCTCTTTTTGAAGCTTCCTTTGGCTCCAGGGCCACATGTGCTGCCCATGGGATGCTGGTTTAGGTGGCTTCCTCATCAGTGAAATGGTGGCTTTTGTGGGATCCCATTGCCCCAGACTCACCTCTAGCTGCTCTGACCCGTTGTTGACTAGGATTTGCTGCAGCCTCTGCGTTGAGGGGAGAAAAGGGTTTGGATGGTGTTGTGGTCCTGTTTGCTAATGCAGAATAGCGGTCTGTGAATAGTAATTAAAAAAGCCATTTTACTTGTAAGTGCGTAACGGGGTAGGGGAGTTCAGGTGAGAGCACTGCTTTCCAAACTGTGCAAGCTAGCGAGCTGTATAAAGTGGTGCTTCGTGTTTATGGAATGTACCTTGTTTGTTATGCAGGAGCAGCGTGGGAAATTCTGCCTGCTTGAACCCGATAAAAACAACTGGTTTAGATACTAAAAAAAATTGCATGTAAGAGTCATTTGCTACTCAGTTCTGATGACTAAATGCTGGACAAAACCTGAACTGACTGACTCTGTTGGGTGCAGACATCATGAAGGATTCAGTAAATCATGAATAACAGTGCAGTGCTGAGCTGCAGTATACCTTTGTTCATGACTCTCATGGATTAGGCATATTTACCAAGAGCATTTCAGTAAGAAGATTCATTCATGTGTAGCCCCTCTGTATACAGATAGCTTCTTCAGTTTTCCTGCAGCACAGAAGAAAATATGTTCTTAGTAAATTCATGCAAATCCCGTTATCCCTCTGCCATAACTTATTCTTTAGGAGATCTATATTGGCTTTTTGGAATCTGGATCTATGCATTTATGCCAGAATCACAGAATATGCTTAGATGGAAGGGATCCATTAGGATCATCGAGTCCAACTCCTGACCCTGCACAGGACCATCCCCAGCAGTCACATTATGTGCCTGAGAGAACTGTCTAAATGCTTCTTGGACTCTGGTATGATATACTGGAGTCCTCTGTTAGGATGTACATGTTAGTACGTGATCAAGGCTGGAACAGTGCATTTCATCTTGGTCACTGTCATTTTTTAAAAAGCATAGCACTATGTTCCAAAAGCTCAGATTTTTTTATTCTTTTAGGTTTCCTTTTAATCTGTAACTGTGTGCCACCATTCCTGGCTCCATCTATCCTTGCTGCTACTGCATCTGGGCACGCACATCCCCTTCTGCTTGGGAGAGGAGCAGTTTTCTCCCGGTGCCACTCAGAACTGAAGTAGGGTTAAATTGAAGTGTTTGTGTTCCTGGGACAACCTCTGTTATTCACCAGAAAAAATGGAACATCTTTTTGTGACCTTGTTCTTGTCAGTAATGGTGTTTGTGTGAGTATTACAAGGAAACACTGTTGGGAGTCTGTGATGACTGCAATCTATATTGCATTGTGGGTAAAATGTCACAGGCTATAGAGTTCTTTTCCATAGGGAATCGAACAGGTTGGACCCTGGGTGAGCTGCTGGTGTAAAGTCACCTTTTCCCCTCTGTGTTGTGGGGTGAAATGAGTTGTGCTGTGGAAAAGGACTGGGAAACGCTTGCAAGATGGTGATAATTTCTGCAAAGGAGCATAAGCTTGGCTGACCCTGGAATCCCTCTTTGGGCAGATTGGCAGGTGAGGACAGTTGCATGAGGATTTACTGACGTGGCAAGTGCTCTGATTTTTCTAAGCTGGAAAATCAAACTGGTTTTGCAGAATTCTCTTCCTACTAGGTGAAAATAAGCAAATAGATTTTTTTAAAAAATATTTTTCCCCTTCTCTTTTTCCCCTCCTTCCCCACCCTTGCTTCTTTCCTCCACTTTTATAATTGGCAGTTATCAGAGAAGCATTCACAAGAAGCTTTCCTATTATATTTCTTAAGAGACTTTTAAAATCTAAATGTACCCTCTTATATGCTTAAATAAACAGAAATGGATAGTATTCCTGACCTGCTAAATATTGTAGATCTTTTCCATTTAAGGCAATACAGTCCTTGGCTCTGGAATGATGTTAAGCCTGAATTCCTGGCGATCTGAGCTGGCAATCTGTCGTTGCGCCGTGATGGACCACTGTCCTGCCTTCCTCTGACAGTGATTGAAATGAAGAAGCTCCTTCCAGAGCTGCTGGGCCTCAGGAAATGAGGCTCTGTGGCTTACCTAGCTGCAGTCACAGAACTTTGCTGTTTGGAATTCTCAGGATAAATGTTGTGGCTGTGTCTGCAAGAGGCCGGCTTGCCAAGGATTTCTGAGGCTTGTGACCTTGTAGTGTTTTTTGTTTGTTTTTTTTTTGTTTTGGTTTTGTTTGTTAGTTTTGAAGGAGAAAGCCTTGAGAGGAAAAGGCTGAAGGAGATCTTGCTGCTGTAGGAGCAGGAGACACCCTGCAAGAGGATGTAGAGGACACTGAGAGATTCTTTTTGGAGGTGCACAATGAGAGGCATTGGATACAACTCTGAATATAGGAAATTCTGACTAGGTACAAGGAGAAAATGTTTTACCATGAAGATTACCAAATGGTGGAACAAGGTTGTATCTAACTTCAGCGCGTTACTAGCAAAGTTATCACTGCTTAAACTTACTTTTTTTTATTTATACCATTCAGTAGCCTGTGTTGCGTGAGTATTCCCTTTGTTTGGCAGGGATTAAAAACCGCTGTGGCTCCTGGATGCTTCAGTGGAGAATGGGTGAGAGGGACAGAACTGCTGGAACTATATTCTCTTTGGGAAATGTTTTGTGCAATAGTAAATGAGACTTGAAAGAGCACAGAATAGCAAAACAAAAGATTAATATTCAGCCATTGATTTTTGTTGTTATGTTGTCAATTCACATAATTGTTCTTTTGTGATGTGATGTGATGTGAGGATGAGCCATGAAAGGGATTGGTGATCTCTGCAGGGGAGGTGAGAGCATGAGAGCACCTCTCTGAGGGGAAAGCTGGCTGGGTGGGAACAGGGCTGGGAGGGCTGGTTTGGGTATTTCCTGACCCAGTAGAGAAATCTTCAATGTCCTGATCGATCTTGCCCTGTTTCCTACAAATTTCTGGGATAAAATGTGCAATTTGTAACTGCAATGCATTATCCAAGGTTTTTCATTTCTGATAGAGTTTCTACATCTTCTCTTCACATACTTGCAGTCTCACAGATGTAGTGAGATATGTGACACCTGCTTGGTGTTGCAGACTCTCTTTCTGTACTGTGTACAGCAACTTTTGAGGGGACAGTCCCCCAAAACACTGTCATTTTGTCTTTCAGATTACTGTTGCCTTTTGCCATCTCTAGTACTCGTGCTCCAGGGTCTCCTGCTGTAAGGATGACTGACTTCCACCTGTCTGTGAGCATTTAGAGTTTCAACACGCTGAACACCCTTTGATAATACTGTCTAACTGCTGAGCATGAGCTCTGATAAGGTTGCTTTGAAACCCCGTGTTTTGCAATGCCTGGAAGATGCTGTGCTGTGAGCAAGCTTGGCCTGTCAGTGGTGGCTCAGGTACTGCAGAAGATCAGTGAACATTGTGGTCCCTCTTGTCATGAGCTCGGAGCAGGGTCTGTTCTGCTGGAAGACTAAATAGGGATGTTATATGGCAACAGAGATGTGCAGGGACAGCAGCAGTGCAGTGGACTCTATCCCATGGTTGGTCACAAAAAATGTGGGATTGTACACGTTTGCTTATGAAAAATGCTGAGTAACTGACATTACATGTTCTTGACAGACATTTTCCTTATGCACAAGAGCAACAAATGCAAAGATTAGTATTTTGTAACCCTGGTATTTTGTTTACATTTATACAGTTTTTGCAAATACTGCAGCAGCTGTTGCCGTACTTGTCCTTATTGCCTGAGAAGAACGCACATCCAAATGTTGTCTTGGAGCCTTTGATTCACTCAGCAGAAAAGAACTGTATGTCCAGTGCAGTGTTATAACTGATGTTCCTTTGGATGTGATCTATTCCTCCTCTTCTCTGCAAGCACTTCTAAAAATCTGTATCTTTTAGGCTTTCATAATAACCTAGTGATAGGGTCATCAGGTAGGGATTGGTGATTCTTGTTACTGTTAACAAAGATAGATTTATATTCTGACAGAGCAGAACTCTGAGTTAATCAGCAGGATGGCAACATACTATTCACCAAGAAACAATTCCTCTTCTGGTTCCTGAACAGAGCATTTGATAGGAATACTCTTTGCAGGAAGTGCTGTACTGGAGATTTCAGTGTAGAAGATAATTACTTTTAATTATGGAAATTTCTGCCATGGAAATTGTCCTAATTTTTTCCTGTTAAGAAATAGAATTGCTCTCGTTGCAATATTTGAATTCCTTTAGGAGCTTAATGCAATCTTCCTTCATTACTGTGTATGGGTCTTGTAACCTTGTGATATACCTGAAATCATTCATTCAGTCCTGCTCATCTGTTTGAATTTCTACTAAAACTTCATTCGGTTTAGAAGAAAAATCCATGATGTGCACAAAGGTTCTCTTAAACTGAGTCTGTTATTTCAAGAGCTGACAAAAGAGGTTAAGAGTGAGGCTGAAGTTAGATGTGGGTGAAGGTGAAAGAAGAGGATGTGATGCTTAGCTAAGGTAAGAACTTATTCTTTATAGCAAAGGTGCACAGCGTGCACATTATACCTCTGTGTTCTGGTAATTGTGGATGCTGAGTCCAAGCAAAATCTCCAAGTGTGGTTTGTGTGCAGGGTGTGTAGAAAGCCTTTTCCATGTAGGGAAAACTGAAGAAGGACATGATAAAATAAACAAATGGCACAAGGAAAGGTTAGGACTGAGAGTCTTTTCTAGAACAGCGGAACATATTTCTCTCCTGCTTGGAGAGACCGTGAAGCTGCTCTGCCTGCTTGTGAAATCTGAGGTCGCTGGGATGTGATCAGGTGCTCAGGTACATGCAGCTGCCTCTGGGCAAGGCTGACATCCTGGCTTGGCACTGTGTTACAGAGCTACTGTTTACATGAAGACTGATGTCCATCCTCATGTGCATAGCCACCCTGGGGTCAGATTGGCTTTTTAGGCTCTGTTCTGCATGGTTTATCATCTTGCTGTATTTGTATATGTTTTTCTGATTTCTGTATCTGAATTGAACAATCGAAAATAATTTCACTATTTGGAGTCTTTCTGACAAGTTTCAATGTCAGTTCTCAGTGTTACGTGGAAAAAAAGAAGTCCTCAGCTGCCAAATGACATTAGTGCTTTTTAGCATATTTGTAGAATTCTTCATTTAAGCAGAAGTTTATCCCCACTCTGGTAAATGGACTCTTGTAGTAGGGATTCCTGGGTCAGTTTGTAAGAACAGCAGCAGCTTATATTACGGAGTATACTGAACTGGAACTTGGAATGTTAGATTGACAGGAACAACTAAGTCTAACAAAATACAGGCAAAGTGAAATTGTACAGTTCCCTTGATACAAATTGTATGGACTGGTTCAACCATAGGGTATTTGGGTAGGGGAGCTCACCTGTGAAGGAATGGGAAGGGATTCCCTGTTTGTGGTGAACACAATTGTCCAAAAGTAGGCCAGAGAAATGCCTAGCACACGGTAATGGCAGAAGCCCAGCATGGCTGGATTTAAAAGGTTGGGAGTAATGAATAGAGAAATGTTCTCTGATTGCTTTTTCCTGTGCTGAGAAAACCAGGGCTTTATAAATAATAAAACACCTGGCTGTGTCATCAGTTTAATTGGAATCATCTCTGAGACCACTGCTCTTTGGTTAGCCACAGTTAAAAGTGGCAGCAGCATTCCTCCTGGGATATTTATTAAAGCTCTGTGGGTTGTGCTGTCAGTGTAGCTCAGGTTCGTTGCCCAAAGGCTCGTCTTCCTGGCCCCAGCTGCTCCCCAGTCCTGCCTGGCTCGTCCCAGGGTGGGCACTGGTGCTCCTGCTTCTCTGTGGATCCAGTGGCTGGGCTCCTTGGGAGTGGCCCTTGAAAAACACATTTGATTTCAGGGGGCTTGGCATCTCACTGTGCTCTGAGCCTTAGTGTTACTGCTATGATTTTTTTTTTTTTGACGGTGAGCGGTAAGTTGTGTTCTCAAAAAAATGTTTTTTTTTCCATTATATGGAAATGCAGCTCTTTCTGTCAGAGCCACTTATTGTTTCTTTTATTCTTATTTTTATTATTTAGTAACTTACTACATTTAATGGAGTAAATGAGGATTGTGAGATGAACCTAAGTGTGACAACTTACTGCAGACTAAGGTTACTTACATGCCTTTCCTGAGAGCACGAACAATTCAGTGCCTTCAGCTATTTTAATAACCCAGATCTAGGCTTGTTTAATTTCTTGCCTTGCTGTATACTAAATGGGAACAAAATTACACAGCTGGGATGGGAATGTTTATGGGATAGTCTAGTCTGCAACTCTGGAATCAGAATTTAGGTTTGTGGGTTTATTTGCAAATTATTTCTGTGTTTTTAATGGAAAATAGTCTATAAAAGCACGTTTTGTGGTTAGTGTACAAGTTGGTGAATCTTTCCTGGGCACAGGCTGCTGTTTGGCTTGCCATGGAGCAGCAGAGCAGTGGGGAATTACCCTGGTGGGTCGAGCTGAGCTGTAGCTGATGCCTCAGGAGCCGTGCGGGTGTCCCTGCTGTGGCTGGGGTGACCGGGTGCTGGCTGGGCCCAAAGGGGCTGTTTATGTCTCCCTGGAAAGGAGAAGGGGTTAAGGCAGAGACACTCAGACACTGAGCCAGGGCAGAGCCAGGCTGGGAGGGAGAGGCTTTGCTGCGCTGCTGTGGGGAGGTTCAAGCGCACAGTTCCTCAGTGGCCAAATGCAGGGTGGCTGTGGGCCTGCCACAGCCCTGGGCACGTACAGTACCCGGAGGGGACGGGCTCTGCAGCTTGGGTTTGACGGTGCCCAGAGGAAAAGGCTCTGCAGCCTGGGCTCGGTGATGTCTGGAGGAGGCCGAGAAGTCGGGAGTAACACATTGCGCAGGGCTCGGTGGTCGAGGTGCTTCTCAGCCAGCGCTCTGGTGCAGGGCCCAAAGGCATTGTGCAGGTCTGGGAGCTGCTGGCTCCTTAGATTGAGATGCCTTGTATTTGTAAAGAAGCGTGCCAAAAGACATTCTGAATTAAATGGCCATCAGAGGGATCAAACTGTCTGATCTCCTGGTAAACCATGCTGATTTTCTTTTAGATTTTTTTGTATTTTTCTTTGTACTCTGCCCTTATTCTTTTCTTTTCTGTTATGATCATCTTGTAACCTGCCTGCTGATGATATCAGCTCACCTACCTTGAAACCCAAGTCTGGAATGGAGGGAAAGGCAATTCCATTGATACTCTGCCAAGTATCTACATTTCCCTGGCAAACCTGCTACGTTGTGACTTCCTTCAGCAAACACCATCAAGACAGGCTGTCCATGCGCTTCCCATATGGATGGCTGCAAGGGGCTAGTAATTCTGCCTTCTCTTAAAGTGGAATCACACCTAAGCAACCATGAATTAACCTCCATAAAACATTCCAGTATTTTTACTCTTAAGTGGCAGGAAGGAGGGACTTAGAAGGCTGATACATAAAATATCCAGCTGTGTTATTCATGTTAATTAGGCCTTTACAGAGACTCTTACAACTTGGCATCATCCCATTTTCCATAGAAATGTTACTCTGTTATGGTTGGAGAGCCCTTTCCTGAGTTTCTGTGTTCTGAATATTAGCTCTTGCTCAGATGCAGACCCATGCCGAGGATATCTGGGCAGAGGAACCCCTTTGCCAGTTTCTCACAACGTGGAATGCAAACCACAGCTTATTCTGTCCCCAGACTTGCTAGAAAATTTTCCCTGTGAGGGTGGGGAGGCCCTGGCACAGGTTGCCCAGAGAAGTTGTGACTGCCCCATCCCTGGAAGTGTCCCAGGCCGGGTTGGACGGGGCTTGGAGGAACCTGGTCTAGTGGAAGACGTCCCTGCGCATGGCAGGGGGTGGAATAAGATGAGCTATAAGGTTCCTTCCTACCCAAATCAGTCTGT
>JAYRBT010000037.1:8521954-8602708 GCA_036023395.1 Myiotriccus ornatus
ATTATTTTGGACAGCAAAATACCCTGCAGATTACCTTTGATGCTGGGAGCACTAGCTTCTTGTTAGCATAGCTGCTGCTCTTGAGAAGTCTGGGGGTAAGATTTGTTTGATGTAGAAAGAGTTGAGAAATTATTTTGAAGTAATGTTTAACTTCTGTCTGGGATTTTCTAAGATCAGATCAATGCAACTGAGATTTCAGATCAATGCAGCTGAGATTAAAGAAAGGAAGAAAACATTTTTCTTTCAGGAAGTAGCTACCACACTAAATATTCCTATCCAGCTCCACTTTTCTTCATCATGCCACCAGTTATTAGCAACACTATAAAGAATAGATTTCTTAAGTTGTATGAAAAGCAGGTTGAGCTGTAGAGTATTTTGCAGTGAAGAAATGTGCTTGAAAGTGAGCCAAAAGCTGTCATTTCCCTTTTCATCCATTAAAAAGTACATTAACACTGTCAATCAGCGGGCTTCAGAGGTTAGGCAAATACAGTCAGTATCTGCCAGTAAAATCAAAGATTTAACACATCTCGGTATCAAAGTTAGATTAAAGAGAGAAATTTGCAATATGGGCAGAAGCCCCAGCTGCGGTTCAGCTCCGGTGACTCCAGGCGAGTCCCTGATCCTTTGAAGTCCGCAGAGTTCCCGCTGCTGGAGCAGCGCGAGCGGCTGCGCGGTGCTGGGGAGGAGGGCCGGTGCTCCCGGCTGCCCGCGTGTTCCTGTCCTGGGCGAGCGTGGGAAGGCCAGCTGTGGAAATTAGCAAAATCTGTCAGCACTTGGTCACGGGATGTGCCAGTTGTAATGCATCTGTTCGGATGCTGATGAGTGGTTTGAGTACAGGTGTCATTTTTTTATGTTTTTCTTATGCATTAATTCTGTCCTTTGTGTAGCTGGCAGAAGTTAAAATCATTTGGTGGGTTCTCTGTGCTGCTTTTCTTGCTAACTGGCATTATCTTCTGAGCAGTAGCAACAAAGTCTGCCCAGCAGTCCAGCCTGAAACTCAAGCTAAGTTAATAGAAAAATTCCCATCATCCTCAGTAGCTGTTGGATCTGGGCCTGCCCAACCGTTTTATGCCAGGACTGATGAAGACATTAGTGTTGAATGGTATATGTTATTTTTCTGACACTGTAGGTTATGCTTAGGACCTTGTCAAACATGGTCTTTACTGTCTTTTAAGAAGCAGGTGTGTGTGTGTTTGTGGTTTGTTGGGTTTTTTAATAGACCCCCTTAGAAGTCCTCAGTATGGAAATGTCTATTTTCCCTCCTCTGCCCCTCCCTCATTACTTTTTAAAAAGCCAGTTTCCTGTGAGAGTTTTAGAATAATAGAAATTTTGTACAGTTCAGTAATTCAGAAGAGCTCATTTGATGTTCTGCTACAGGATGGTACATGAACTTAGGAAGACAATATTCTGATAATTATAACTTAGGTAAGGCAGAAGGGATGGGCAGAGTATCATGTACGTTAGTTTCAAGGATAGTTACTGTGTTGATTACTGGGTCTTGTTTGTTCACTGCTGAGGAAACAAGGAAAATTTGAAGCCTGTTTTAACACTTTAGCTTTGCTCTCTCTGTAGCTGACTGGATATTGCAGCAAGAATGTTGGAGCTCTTTCACCCTTGTTTCTATAGGAGAGTGTTTCCTGAACCCAGCAATCTCCATTACTCAAACTTCCTATGAGCTAAACAAGAACTTCTGGGGTAATCATGATTCTTTAATGGTTCTGAATGTTTGCAGTGACTTTGAGGGTGTGCTGGTGGTTCAGGATGGCCAATCCTGTCACCTGGCTCAGGGAGCCCTGGAGAGCCGCACCTTTTTTTTGACTCTTTTCCCATTTTGGCTTTGAAGCTGGATTTTTTCAGTTGTCCTCCTTGGGGAATAAGACATCTAGCTCTTATGAAATCAAACTGTAAACATGCTGAAGCACTGTGAGTTATATGCAATTCAGCTGTTTTAAATGTAAATGGTGTAGGATTATATACTTGATTTGTTATAGCTTCCTAATTCTGCTTGCCTCAGCACTTTCCTGGCAGTTAATTGCATCAGGGCTCAGAGAAACATTCCATAAGCTGCTGAAGACAGCTTTGCCATGGTCTCTCACACTTCTTTCTTGGTTACATAGCGAATGGGCATGCTGGGATAATTAGTAAGGAGGAGCTCCAATGGCACAGGTACTGTCCTCTGCAGCCTTTTTCCTATAAGTCGTCTCTTGGCCAGGTCTGGAGATCTGTTGTTCTGGATGTGGATGTGTGAAGTGATTAGAATGACTGTTTTGGTGTGTAAAGGAATATAGGGAAAGATTTCATTTTGCACAGGTATTCAGTGAGGGAGATACGAAGTCCTTCCAGAGCCACAGTTGTTCCTGGACTTCAGTTCCATGCCAGAGGGGCCGCCTTTGAAGCTTATGCTTTGTGCTGGGGTGTGCTCGGTAGGATGGGAGTTCACTGCCTGTGTTGGACTGTACTTCAGCACACAAACACCAAGAAGCCTGGCTGGCAGAAAGGTAAAGCCGTTCTCGTGCCAAATGACCTACAGAGGCCCATGGCATCATGGCAGAGTCACTCACAGTTGGTACAGGTGAACAACCCCACAAGTGTCAGGGAGGTTTTGTTTGTTTTTTTGATTCATGCTGCGGTTATTGGATGAGCTGTATGCCAAGGAGGATAGTTTGTGGTGGGGTAGTTTCACACTGGCAGAGCCCTCACCTGCTGGGGTGTTCTGGTTGCAGTGTCAGACTGTGGCATTGTGCATGGCTTTTGACATATGTTTGGACAGAGCTGGCTGGATTATATGGAGTAGCCTTGTTTAGGCTGACAGCAGTGCTGTGTTCGTGCTCACAGCTCCCATCTTGGTGTTTGAAACTTCTTGAATCCACAAAAAGGGCTCCAAGTGTGGAAGTCCTGCCCTGTGCTTGTTTTCTGAACAGTTCATGTTACGAAGTCACTGGCCACCTCACTGTTTTCTTAAGATAAGGCAGAACAAGGGCTCATGACTGAAAGCTTCATTTCAAATAGAAAAATTTATCGTTTTAGCCACAAGGAAGTATTTAAACAATGTGACTTGTTCTTGGTGGCTTTGCACCAAGACTCTGTTTCTAGGAGTAGTGCAGGAGCTGGGCTGAGCGAAGCATCATTGTGCCTGGGCTGGTGGCTCTGGCCAGCCCTGCACTGGCTCAGGAGGGCAGGTTGGCTGGGGCTTTGGTGTCAGCTCTTCAGGGAAGTCAGAGAGGCTGACAGATGCTGCTGGGATCAGCACCCAGGGAATGAATGGGAACCAGACTGACATCTGGTCCCCAGCAAGCAGAGGAGCTCTCCCTGGGAAGTTGATGGCAGCAGGGATCCAGCTGGTGTGGGGAGGAACACTGCTGAGGACAGCCGTGTGCTTCGTTAGCCTGGTGAGTAACGAGCAGTTTCTGTAAGAAGGGAACTTCTGTTCTCTGTGATACATAAGTAAAGAAGGAAGGCAGGGCAAATTCTCCACAATTCTGCTAAAGAGCAGTCCAGTGCTCTTCCTGATACACAGTTCCTCAGAAATTACTTTAGCTTTTCCCTAGTACTCTTCAATGCACAGAAGAAGTCTTGGGAGAGTAGGAATACATTTTGGTTCCCATTACTACAAAACAAGGGGCTTAGCAGCAAAAATACCTGTGTTCAGTTTGATCTCAGAGAAGGGCTTGATGCCACTGGGATGGGAAATGCCCAATTATAGTCATTCTTAAGGTTTAGGCTCCAGAATACAAGTTGAATCACTGTCTTTTTTTGTCTTCATTTTCCCACAGAAGCATTGACAACTGGAGTGTCTTCTGGCTGGTGCTGTCTGTAAGATGCTGGGCACTCCTACTGAGAAGTGCTGCAGAATAAGTTGCTGGGGCTAGCTAGTCAGGACTGACAGCTCTTTGGTTTCCTTTCATTTCTTCATACTTTAGTTCTGCTGTTGAGGAAAATGATCAGTGATAAGTCTCAAAGGAAATACTTAAAGCTGAGCCTTTTGGACTCTTTTGATGTTCTTTTTCCACACACAACACAATCCATCAGGCACGACAATCTCTAGTTCTGAAAAGTACAAGACACTATGTTACTATTTGATTTGTTGTCTAACCAGATTTTTATATTATAATCTCATAGCTGAGCATTCTTAACAGTGCCAGGGTATGGATTATTATGAAATTCCATGTATGAGTTATGTGTTAAGCTGTGTTCTTTGTCAAGGTGACAGTGTTCTGATATTCCTGAATTGCTTGGGAAGTACTGGACCCCTCTCATCTTCAGCATTTCTTATTTCTGTGGTTCAGCATCCCTCTGAAGAGGTTGTCTTTGGGCTCTCACAATCCTGACTGGCTCTATACAATCCCGACTGGCTCTTTAAAAAGCAGGACATGATAAACCCCAAATTTTTAACAATTAGTGCAGTCTAGCGAGTCTGGTGAGTTGCTCTGTGTCGTAGACTGTCTGATGTGAAATAATGCATTAGAAGAAAATTTTCCTAAGGGAAATTAGACTGAAAGATGCAGGTGGACCATGTGTCTCTGTCTCCTTGAGAAGATGTGTCTTTTGAGGCATAATTAAAATTCCCTATAATTACTCTCACGATACACAGTGAATGGATAAGTGTGACAGTTGAATGACAAGCATAGACACAGATTGGACAGCAGAATGGGTGAATATAGTTCTCTGGCTAAAACTTCTGTTATGAGCTGAATTCATAGCTGCTAGGTTAGAGACAGGAAATTGAATATGCCATTCTAGATGTTGATTTCTTTTTCTTTTCCTGCTTTTTTTTTTAATGTTGCAACCTCTTATTAGCGCTGACTTTCCTCGCAGATCGTACCCCCTACAGAGATTGCGATACGTTGTGTCTGTGTTAGCAGAAGCTGAGGTGATGGTCTGTGGCTCACCCTGCTGAGTTTAGGGAGAAGGAATGTCCCTTCTGATGTGGCAAGGCAATAACAGATCCGTTTGCCTTTGCACAGAGCCTTTGGCTGCCTCACTCAGTCTCCTGTTTGCTTAGAGCATCTACACCCTTGAGGCTTAAAAGACTGATGACCTGCCAGGTGCAACATTTATTTCTTAAACAGGTTAATAGATTTTTTAGTTTTAACCTTAATTTTATCCAGTTAATCATCTCAGCATTGACTGATTAATGTTTTTGTTCCAATAAGCAGTTGAAACTAGGATTTCACCCCATTATAAATGTTGCATTGCAACAAAAGTGACTCCAGATCTTGCAGATATCTCCAGAGACATTATTAGCAAGTCTACTGGAGTTCTTACAGTCCTGCTGGTGGTTGACCTATCCACTTCTGTGAAAAATCTGTGGATTCTATAGTAAATTCTAAAAACCCTGGACCCAACCACCAGGTAATCTGTGCTGTGTACACAGATGTGCTGGTTCATCCCTTTGGAGCAAGAACATGTCTGGTGCCATTTGTACCAAGTGTCCAGAGGATCATTATCTTCATATGGAGCTGCACCCCCTGTCTGTCTGGGTTGTGGCAATCAGTGGAGGTTTTACAAGGAGGTGAACCCATTCTCTGTGTTTGCTGCTGTTTCACTTGCTGTGTCCAGTTGAATCCAATTGACTAATGCAGGTGCTAGTGGGACCCACGAGTTTCCTTGCCTGATACTTTTTTGCATTGGAAGATACTGTTCTCACTTGACTAGCCTTGAATCTGTCGAGGTGTGCAGCCTGGACGGCTTAGGCAGTTTGGATGCAGACAGCACTGAGGCTCTTGACTTGTGCAAAAGGTCGTTTAAAGGTGCATTGAAATCGGGTGCCCCTGAACCACCTGTACCTCTTTCTGAGGTTCTTATTCTGGGGTTTTTAGGCTGCAGCCCTGCACCTCGTTCTTCTCCAGCGTGCCTCCGTCTGAAGGGAAAGGTCTGAGGGGTTGAGACTCAGGAACTGGCTTTGTTACGGACCGAGTTCCAGTAGCATTTTCCTTTCTGTTTAACTCAAGTCTCTCATTTAGGAACACTGAGGGACAGAGCCCGGCTGCTGCAGCTGGAGCATGTGCTGCTCGGCTTCCCGCGTGTCCCTTCTCCCGCAGCGGTTCCGCCGCAGCCCCAGCTGCCATGGAGACGCGTCACCAGTGGCCTTACAGTGGCGCTGAGATGGCGGCTCCTCCTGCGATTCCCGTCATCCTGCTGCCATCAGCGTTTTTCTGGTTTGAAATCTGCTTTGATGAATTCTGTCTCCTTCGTGCTCACAGAACAGTACCTTGTGCCTTTCCAGGCATGCAGCTCTCAGATATAGCACTTTGTGGTCCAGCAGAAGCTGTCTCTCCCTTATTCTGACACCTTTAAATCACTAAAATGCAGCTTTTTTTTTTTTGCTTCTCCTGGCTTTCACATGATGTGTGAGAAACAGATCTGCCCAGTCTCTCCCCAGTGGAGAGACTCCAGTATGCCCATGGGATCCAGCCAATCAGGTTGGGGTACCTTTAATTTCAATATGGTTAGGGACCCAGTGTAATCCCTGTGCATAAAATGGGAAGTTTCCCGCAACAGGCAAATCCTGGGGATTCTGATGAAGGTACCTTCCTTTGTCAGAACTGTAGCAAAAAATAAGTTAATCAGGCAACACATCTGCGGATGGAATTTAAAGGGTCAAATTAGAGTCAATTTGTTGTAATTCAGTTTGGAAATTTTTCAGAACTGGACCTGGTTGACTGCACTGACAGGTCCTGTGTAGCCTCTGGAGACCCTTATGCTGGCTCGGGCCTTTGGTGGAGGTGTGAATAGTGTCTCCTCTTCTGGTGGGCTGCCAGGCACTGAATCAGTACAAGCGGGGTTGCTGCAGGGTGGCCTGTGGTAACTGGCTCTCTACCCTGTGGGCAGAGCCCCAGGGCTTGCTTTGTGCACCATTTTCCTGGAGTATTTATTTATCATGAAGATGTTACAGGACCTGCAGTTCTCTTAGAGCTTGGGATGGTCACCCTGGCTTCTTCAGAGCATCTGGCAGACAACTGTGCCCCTCTCCTAAAGTCCTGGTGACTATAAAACAATGATCAGTTCCTTGTGATAATTTTCGTTGTGTTTCCTTCCAGCTTCTGGCTCTCTAGTGTTCACAAGACAATTCCATCTTTGTTTCAGTGTCATGGTCTAATGCGTGGCGGCTGGTGACAGTGCTGTGCACAAAGCTTGTGGAGTCTCTCTGAATTAGCTTGCTCGCATCTGTTTGAAGAACTGGAGCCAAAAGCCTCTCCTTTCAGAGGATTAGAATCACATCATTACTGGAGGGAGTTCAGAGAAGAGTGAAAAAAGTGATTAGGGGCCTGGAGGGACTGATGTATGAGGAAAGATCAAAGGGGCTGAATTTGTATCATTTGGATAACTGACTGAGTGAGGAACATGAAAGTCTGTGATTATGGAATGTGTATAAACAGGGAAGGGTCAGGGAGAGATTATCAGGGTGGGATGATGGGGGGAATGGGATTACATTAGCAAGGGACAAACAGCTGTTAAACAGGAAAATTTCCCAACAATAAGTTAAAGTGTTTAGTTGTCTCCTGCTATAAATCCAGTGACTTAAGCTACTGCTTTTTAATTTACTGATGAACACACATAAAACATTTCAGATAGAGGTAGGAGTTTAAAGCCAAGATTGGCACAGAAGTGGCTCTCTGGTTGTATGTACCTGTGGCCTCTGGTTGCATCTGCAGTGTCCATCCACCTTGGGTGGGACTCGCTGAACACAGCAGTGAGTAGGGCATTGTTAGAAAAAGGCCTGTCTTAGCTTTCCATCAGGATTAACAAGATCAGGCTGACAGAGGTCACCTCTCTGTGCCATGTGTCCTCCTTAAGGTACCTGGGATTTCAGAAGATGAATACTCACAGGGTCAGCAGCTGTGTTGCTTTGGTTTAGCAGTTTGGACTGAAGCCTAGATGTTAAAGTGGGATCTAGTACCTTAGTTCCAGAACTAGCAATTGCAGGAATAAGATATTAGATATTTTAGATGATATTTTCAGGATGGCTTTTATACCTTCTGCCAGGTGTCCATGCTCTGCATCTCACGACAGCTACATTCATAGCTCTCCCACTGAGTCACCTTTAAATGAGTCTGTGCTGCTGTATGAGCTGACTGGTTATCTTCTCTACTGATGTTAATAATACATTAATAAATGCAAAACATGTTTTGGAAATTCCAGACCTAAGTTCCAGCTGAATCTTTGCCTTCAAGCTAAAAATCTATCTGAACTGAAGTGATGGCTGTATGGGATCTTTTGGGCTGGCTTGGAAGTTTTCTTTCTCACTTGCTTATAGTACCAAAGCCTGGGAGCAAGATTGTTGTCATCACCAACTGCATTTCCTACTTTGTTGTTAATTTAAAGCAAATCTTCTGCGTTGTCTAGCATATCTTTGCCAGTATAAACTGTTACAGTGCTCTATTTTTTCCTGTCTAGCTGGGAATAATAAATGACCTGTTTGAGGTGATACCCTGTGGCCTGGACCAGCTCTGTCCCTGCCCTTGGAGCCTCCAGCTTAGCTGTGTGGAGTCTGGCACGAGCCAGGTGGAGCTGGGGGACGATGAGGCAGGTCATGTACGCGCCTGATGTGAAGGGACGCGTAGCCGGCTACGTAAGGAGTGTGTGCGAAGGAGAGGATGGGTGTAGGATAGAGATGTGTGTCTTTAAAAGCAGTGCAATAATGTATTCCCTTGGTATTGTGTGTTTCAGAGCAGAGGCTTATTGACTCAGGTGCCTGAAGTAGCCATGCCTTGAAGCGGGATTTCCTTTGGGAACAGTCGCGTGAAAGGGCAAAGGGGAGATGATTGAAATTGAAACCCTCAGACCCTGCTGAATTACTTTTTCATTTTTTTAAGCGGGACTGTATTACTGAAGGAACAAACATTTACCTCTCTCTGGGTCTCTAAGTGCATCCCCACCTAGGATAGATGAGAGGTGACGGGGGAAGGTGCTGTGTGTGGCATGAGAATTGCCTGTGGTTGGGGCTGCTGTGGCTGCTGGGTATGGAGCAGATGTTCTTGGATTGCTGTAGCGAATCTCACAGTTGTACATGCAATGCACAGTCACAGAGCTATATGTAAACATCATTGATTGATATGCCGCTTTCCTCAAAGGAGGGATCTGGTGTGAGAAGTGCCTGCTGTCTGAAGTGGTATTTCCCAGTGTCAGTGTAGGACAGTGGCTGATGGTTGGCTGACAAGCAGGCAGCCTTCTCAAGGGGACAGGATTTACCAGACAGGAGATTTTTCATGTTATATGTCAGAAGTTTTTGTTTGTTTGAATTAAAATATTTGTTTGGTTTTTTATTATGGAGAGACACAATGTCAGAATGAAAATACCAAGGTGGTCCTCAAAAAGGTTTGCCCTAGGCAGGCTTAAGAGGCTTCAGACTCAAAGTAGTTTTCCTTAAGAGACTGCTAGAGGACTTCCTCATCTGCTGATGTATGTTTGACTTATTTTCTGATTGTGGACTCTCTTGTGTGAGAACTGTCGCATGGCTGCTTTTCAGAGCTTGGCTGTGTGTTTGCAATTTTTCTAGAGCAGCATAAACATGTGCAGAATCTGTGCATTCAGTCCCAGTAAGGGATAGCACATTCCTTTTCGAATGATAATTAATATTTTTGTGTTACAGAAAAATTTAGGACATCTGATAGTGATCATCTGATACCCCTATAACATGTTTATATATAACATTATTTTCAGTCTGTGGGGATCTGTTTCCATTCCTCGCAGATACTGTGTATTCCTCTTATTTTTATGGCCAGAGATTGACCAGGAAAAGCTCTCAGAATTTTCAGAAAAGCTTACAGAAAATGTGACTTCTGAATACATCGGTTTAGAAATGCCTTGTGGCAGTGAATCATTGCTAATGCTGCCAAGCTGCTGCAGACCTCATTGCACAATGTCCTTAATAGATAAAGAACTCTTTATAACCAGGCAAAGATTTTACAAGGTGCAATGATTCTGATCTTTACTACTCTGTTGATTGTGTTGTACTTGCTAGCAAACTATTGTTTCTGCTTTCCTCTGTGAAGTAAAAGGAATTGTGATAAAGAGGAGGTTGTTATCCTTGGCAGTACCATGAAGGGGAGCATTGCAATATAGATAGTGATGCTGATATCTGGGCACAGAGGAGTTCACTGTGATGACCTTCTTCTACCTGGGTCCCTGGATTGCAATTCCAGATGGGGATTCAAATTCAGTGAGCATGTGGCAGATTTTACTTCCAGCAACATGCAGGATCTTCATCTTCTTGACAAGGGAGAGCACAGTTCAGCTGTTTCTTCTGCACTGGTCGGTGCTGCGCTTCAGTGTGTGCAGAAAGACAGACGATGGTGGGGCGAAGGAGACGCCGCGGGCAGACGGCGGGGCTGGGCTGGCTGTCCGTGCGCTGTGCGGGGCAGGAGGCGCTCGGCGCTGTGTGCACTGGTGGCACTGCTGCTCTGGGCTGGGTCCTGCTGCTGGAGAGAAGCCCGTCAGAAACATGGCCTCTCTTAGTTTGGCTGGGGGCTGTGCAGTGGTGGTGGTTCAGGTTTTCTCCAGCTTACAGACCAGAAAGCACAAGTGCTTGCTGCCTGCAGCTGAGCGCTCTGCCCCACGGTGAGCGGCCGCACAAGCGCCACATCCTGGCGTCTTCCAGACAGGGGGAAATAGCTGCCATTTCTCTCCTCTGTTTTTTTGTTCATCTGTGTGATGTACGTAATGCAGCCTGAAGCCTGGAGTTTCCTCTGTGAGGGAAGAGGCAGCAAGCAGAAGTTTGTACGCATTATGCCAAAGGAACATCCTGTTTTGTTACTTGGTCCGCTCTGATTCCACAGTCCATGCTGGGTGTGCTACAGAGTGTGATGTGCCTAAAGTCTGACTCTGAAGAGAAGGCTGGAGGGATTGATAGGAGGGAATAGAAAACAAACTGTGTAAAACCTGAAGGCTGCTGGGTCAAACAGCCCTTCACATAATAGGAAATGCCAGAGTTTATTTATAGTTATGTGCTGGGTTGACCCAGGCTGGAGACCAGGTGCCCGCCAAAGCCGCTCATATCACTCCCCTCCTCAGCTGGACAGGGGAGAGAAAATACAGTGGAAAGCTCATGGCTTGAATTAAAGACAGGGCGAGACCACTCAGCAGTTACTGTCACAGGCAAAACAGCCTCAGCTTGGGGAAATTAGTTGATTACCAGTCAAATCAGAATCATAGAATACCAGGTTGGAAGGGATCTCAAGGATCATCTAAGGTCTGACCTTTCTTGGCAAAAGAGAGACCTGCTGGGTTCACAGGTCCCTCAGATTTTGCATAGTCCGGCTTCCAAACAGACTGAAATAAGGTATCACATGTATTTTTTAAAAAATATTGATGCTTTGTCATCCCATCTCTTTCATGTTTAATTAGCTCCTCCTTCGTCTGGTTTCTGAGGACAGAACAGGAGCCGAAATAGTCCCTTCAAATTGTGTGATACGATTGTCTTTTTTGCTTGTGAGGCTGTTAAGTGGAAGGAGCAAAGAGCATGGCTGGAATTTATAACTCGTGACTGTTCACTGAAAATTGGAATTTTCAAAGCAAAGCTCTACATGGGGACTGTGTTACTGTGACTTCTCGTGCAGTATAAATAATGTTTCTTTCAGTTTACATCAAACAGAGTTGCCGTTGCTTCCTGATCCAGTGGAAGCTCTGGTAATTGCTTTTGTAGGTTCCATTTATAGATCCGACTTCTATGACTAAATTTAATTACTTACAGCTGAATCCAGTCAAAGTAATAAGTTCAAAATAACCTCTGTCATGGTGCTGTGGAAGCAGCTTGTTCCCAGAAAAAGGCACTTCTTAGTTGTTTCATTTTTCAAGAGAAGAGAGAGAAGAGTTTTTAACTTTCACCTATTTGTTGTCTGGTTAAAGGAAGAATGGAGCTTTGCAGGACTCTCCCACTCAAAGCCGTGGGCTGTGGTGAGGTTCCTGTGTCCTGCCTAACAGCACTTGGAGCATTTCCTCATGCATGGGTCTCAACATTCCATGCAAAGAAATGAGGTGTTCTGCTCTGCAGGTCTGTGCAGCTGGGCACGGAGAGAAGTGACTTGGCCAGCATCCCCTTGAGCCGGTTGTGTGCAAGGCCCAGCACTGCTGTTGAGCGAGCACATCACGTGTCCTGTGCTTACACTGGTTGGTCTCTGAATCCCCACGTGTGAGATCCGGGTGCCTGACGGCACAGAAATGTCTCCAGCTGCTGAGGCTGGGTCTTGCTATGCCTCCATTTGAGGCACCTCTTGTCTTGGAGAAATTCTTGCTTCCAGTCTCCCTTGGGTTCCTAGACAGCACTGCTACATCCTTCACCTCCAGCAGCCATGGTAGCGTGCAGGTGTGGGCTGTTGTGCCACAGAGGAAGCATACAGCATTATAGCTTTGGAAGGCATTAAAAATACATGAAGGGAATCAAGTAGAGCATGTTCCCATTTCTAGGTTGTACTGAGTCACAAATAGGTGGGAATGTGGGTAAGGGCTTCGAGGACGGTGACTGCATGCCTGCCCTGCTCCTCACGTGGGATCCAGGCTGGCTGTGGCCAGAATCACCTGCAGTCTGCAGGGACCTTTTGTTGGACCCAGTGTGGTGGTTGTCATCCTGTACAGTGATGTCTTTCTTGACCTGTGGCAGCCTGATTGGAGGTACATTTGGTGATGTGTGATGAGAAAGAACAGATGCCTGAAGGATTGCCATGTAATGAGAGAAAAGCTTGGAATTATTTGCTGAAATGTTAACAAAGGCGTAAAGGATGATGTTCTTGTTTTTCACTTTATTATGCAAGAATTAAATGAAAGCCTCCTTAACTGATCTGCAGAAAACACTGCTGCAGGACAGTGCAGGGACACAGTAACACTGGTGCAGTTGGGGCAGTTGCACCTTTCCTTATGTCTCTGTTTCTATCCTGCTGGACACTCACTAACTCAGAGCTGCATATTCTGATGTTCATATGATATTAGCATGATTGATCTGGGGCTGGCTGTGTTTTTTCTGTTGCATATGCATGAGTGCACACACATGCTCTCTTAAGTGAATTTGATTTCTTCATTCCTTGTCTTTTTCCTTTATCTGACACATTGTCATTTAAATGACCAGTTCTTTCCAGACTTTTAATTTTCACTTTCCATTTCTTTGTAAAACATTTCTCCTCCCTTTTTAGTACCCAGGCGTTTTTGACTCTCTGTATCAAGCTACTGACAATCACTGGGACACAGTCCCACTGTCCAAGTGATGGCATTCAAGAGCCTTTCAGCAGAGCGCTCCAGGCTGTGGTCAGGACTGTTCAGGGTGAACATTCCCCATGAACAAGTGTTCTGGCTTTTCTTCACAAACAGTGACTTCTAGTTCCACTCCTGCTGTAGGTATTTGGGCACCTGATGTTTTCCTCAGCGCTATCAAACCTGTCTTGGTGATCCTGAATAAAGTGATTGTTGAATGTTGTTGGCCAGACCCCGCACACGGCTCATGCTGGGAGCAGAGCTCGGTGTGTGACTCACCCGATTGCCGTGAGCGAGTCCTGCATAGAGTGGGAACCTTCTGCAGTGTGACCTGAGGGTCTGGCACGGCCCTTCAGCACTGGATGACAGAGCTGAGTGGTGTGCAGGGTTTGGGGGAGCATCCTGAAGGTGTCAGGTTTGGAGAAAGAAAAGGAGCTTCTCCTGAAAGACATGTAGAATCAGTGATGATCGGTTAATAGAGCAGACCAGGAGATCTCAGAGGGAAAATTTTGTTGTATCTTATAAATGGATGGGCATAAATATAATACGTCAGGAAATTTACTGCAATTTACTCTAGGCTTTTTCACTTAAATGATAGGGATTTTTGAGAGAAACAGTGGAAGACATTTATTATCGTGAAAGCCAACGATACGTGCAAGTGTAGTTGTATTACATGTATTTTTTTTTCCCCTCAAATAGTCTGATGCGTTACAAAACTCCTGTCAGTATAGGAAGAAAGGGGAATTCCTTGGTGACTGCTTGCCTTTTCCTCCGGGAAAGCTACAGGCACGCAGCTCTGCTTTTGAATGCTGCTCTTGCTTCCCAGGAAGATGCTCAGGGGAATAGCTCAGCTGGGAAGGATTCCTCTGTCATTTAAAGGATGAACTAGGAGGTAATTACTCATGCCACCAGGTCAGTCAGTATTGATGAGGGCTGCTTCAGGATGTTAATATGTGGGTAAGCCTTTGGTGGTTGAGAATTGACTTAAATCCTTCAAGCTTTGTTGTGTGTGAGGCGCCTGTGTGTTCATATTATCTAAAGCAGATTTATAGGAAAGCAGATTTCACGGACAGATTGAGCTGTGCTCTTTGATCCCATCATGGGTGGTTGGGTGTGGCAGTTGTGAAATTTCTCTTGGAAATGCAGTGATTTGTACCTGCTGCCATGCAGTTATTGATTAAACAGGCTGGGTATGGATTGCTGCACGTGTGCCTGCCCACCTAAACATCTGAAAAATGTGGAAAAAAAACCCCACTAAAGAATAACCCATAAAATCAGCTGTTAAAATCTGAGTGCACATAACTACCTGGCGAGTTCCTAATGATGGTTGGACAAAGGCTGTGCAGTGTTCATTGCCTGGTCTGATGAGCAAGTGGTATTTAGTGCCACAGAGCTGTGAGGGGGGGCTTCAAGATAGTGTGGACAGGAGCAGTTGTTCTGCTGCTGGGCATTGTGGATGCTGGGAAGAGTATGCACGAGCCAGTGGAGTAGGCCTTGTTGCCAGTGCTGCAAACACTGTGCTCCAGGCAGCTACAAAAGAACTGAAAAGCTGCTGTGGAATTCTGATCCAAGTGCCTGCATGAGGGTGCTCTCACAGTTGTGCCCTGCAGCAGATCTGTTGGGCCATGCCTGCCCCGTGAGCTGTGAAGGGTTTGTGCCGCCGGATATGGATACGGTCATGGCAGTGTGTGACGGCAGGACGGGCTCAGGGATGGGACAGCAGGCAGCAGACAGAGCTCCCGGCTCTCTTCTGCTGAGGAGCAGCACCCAGGAGAGGTGGTGCTGAGCGGCACTGAAGCAGGTGCATAACCTGTGGGGCCTCATGCACAGGACATGACTAAGAGGTCTACATGCTTTTATCTGGGCTTAGTGTTGGCAAGGGTGAGTGGGCTGAGTTTTCATCACCTCTTCCCTCTGGACCCTGCTCATTAGTCTGTTCAGACCCATTCAAGTGTCTTGAAGTGTGCTGGACCATGATTAGCTTTGAGTGAACAGCTGATGACCCAGCACTGACACTGGGATAAATTATTCAGTGTGTCTTATTTGGGAATTCAGAGGCTTCGTGATGAAAACTACAAAACTGTTGTTATGTGTCTGACATTCTGAGATTTCATCTCTGTGTCTTCAATTATTCACTAAGCCTTCTTGTTCCCCTCCTGGCACCCTGATAGGGCTGCAAGCTGGTGGCAAGCAGCAGGCAGTGCTTTCTGCTCTTTGTTCTTCTGCTCTCTCGTGGTACCTTGTGGAGGAGATTTTCCTGCTTACTGTATTAAACCTCTTGCCCAAGGTTGTTCAAATTTGTATAGTTCACAGGCAGGGAATAGACTGTGGGCGTCTGTATTGCTGGAGATTTCTTAGCAAACTGTAATCATTATGAACTTTCTCCTTCCCTAGAGACACAGTTTTCACTGTGGCTGTGTTTATCCTGCACGAACGCTGCAGTGGAACAGCAGTGACCTGGTTGTCGGAACATCCTCTTGGAAATGCCTAAAGAGAGGCCAACGGAAGAGGAAGTTGCGAGAAGCAGTTAAGGAAGGGTTTGTCCTTGGGGGCACAGCCGAGGAGTTCTGTGCCAGTGGCGTGTGCGTTGTGCTCAGGGTTCTGCCTGTGCAGGGGGCTCCTGGCTGAAGCGGAGCTGGAGGCACAGCAGCCGTCACCACGGGGTGTTGGTTGCGGAATCAGGAACAGATCCTCAATACTGAGAAACCCTCACGCTGTTGGTTTTGTATGGGCAGTTACCCTTTTAGTCAGGAGAGAATTAGCACTCCAAATGATTCTGCTGCTAAGCAGCTCCATTAAACTGGGATGTACTGTCTTCTGTCTGGGCCGTGGTCCCGGGGTGGGGCAGTGCTCGGCTTTGTCCTGCAGCGTTCCCGGACTGTACCTCCAGAGCTGCGAGGCCGCTCTCAGCTGAGCATGTCCCCTCATATTTGTACATAGGGAAGCTTTTCTGCCACCTGGCACCTGCCTGTATCAGGGTCCAGATGTAATGAGTTCCTCTTAGCTGGAAGGCACTGTGACACATTTTGTTTTGGTGTCTCTGTAGATACACTTGCATGATCTGCAGTTTCTGTATAGCCTTGATAACTTTCTCAGGAGTCCAGACTTGAGCTCTGCAGGCAGGCAGGCCCCACCATCATGAGAGACCCTTCTGCTGAGTGTGTCACAACAGAGCAATGCTCAGGTATCTGCTGTGTTCCAGTGTGTGTGGAAGTTTTAGTCTGTGGTAGATAATTTTAGAAAAGAGAACCGAAATTAATACTTATAAACTCATCACCTGATGAAGGAGAAGTTTTCTTGTGGATATACAGAGAAATGTCTTCATTTCTCCTGGGGCTCCTGGGGATGGAAAGTCTGAATCAGGCTGGAGTCTCCATACCAAGACATGCCAAATACTTCAGGACTTAGAATATTTTCTTCCAAGCCAGGACACAAGTAATGGAGTGCACAGGATATGTGAGAAAGACCAGAACTTGTCTACACAGACACAGCTTTTGCTTTCTTTGTCATCACTTGGATAATTTCAGCCAAAAGAAGAACAGAGAGAACTCTTGGGGAGGGAACAGAGCCTGCCCTTCACTGGCTTGCTGTGGGCAAAGAACTCAGGCACGGTTGTCATTAGAAAGCATTCAGCCTCTTAAACTCAGGTATGTTCTGTAATAAAATGTTCTCCCTTGCCCATTCCAGTTATTTGGATTAAGTACAGTTGTAACTTAAAGGTAGAAGATGTTGGAATAAAGATTTCCAGGTGATGCTTCCTAGGGCAGCTTTCTCTCTGTGGAAGAGATGCAGAGAGTACAGGGCAGCTGCTCCCAATGGAAACCTTGGGGAAACCTTGCTGCCAGTGCTCTCTGGTTTTTGCTGGTGCTTTTGTGTTTAAAATAGACACACGTGCAATAAGTGGGGATAGTAAGGAATTTGGCACTTTTGTGGGAGTGAAACAAATCCAGTGAGCTCCAATAACAAAGTTGGAAGTGCAGCCAGTACTCCTGCTGTTCTCCTGGCCTGTAGGAATGGAGGCCGCTAACTAGCCTTCAGAATCTCAGGTGCTGTTTCCTGTGTGAAGAACAAAGGAAGGTAGATTACATTGTTTTCTGTTAGCCCAATGCAGGCAATGACATGTTTTCTGTGTTCCTAAAGCACAGACCTTTGCTGGCAAGGGAGTCTGTCCTGTTTTGGGGTTGTGAAGCTGAGAAGGGCTGGGGTGCTCTGTGAGAAGAACTGGGTGCTCTTCTGCTGCTGCTCTGTCCCTTCTATGAGGGCATAAGTGGATCAGTCTGGTGTTCGTTTCGTGGCTAAAGCAAGCAGCAGTGTGAAACCCCCGGGAATCACAGTGAAAACCAGCTCTTTGTGCTGGTTCCTGCTGTCTCGGATCAGTGCTGATGTGTGTGCAGAGGAAGAGTCCCCAGTCCTTAGCTATTCTACCCTCAGTGTGGCTCCTCTGTATGAAGGATTTTACAGTGTATTAGAGCATGAAAATTGCTATTTTTGAACTTGGCTGTTTGCAACCCCACTGAAGAATGACACCTATTCTGGAGTTCATCCAAATACTGTTCTAACAACAAAACAAAGAAGTGGTGGGGCAACTAAAATAAAGCAGATGTTTAGCAGGGAAATAATTTACAATTGGCCAGTTTGATGGTACCTCTTGACCCTTTCAGGGCTGTTCAATAAAACTAGCAGTTTCCATAGCAACTACTAAATTACTTGGTGCTTCAGAGATCTGTGATAAAGGAGGCGAGTCATTGTAAGGAAACATGGTGTTGATGTTTCTCCCCTTTGCATTACAAGAGTAATGATCTGGCAAAATTTGCTAAATGGGACGCCCCTACTGAAGAATTTTTCCCACGTTCACCTTGGCCAAAGAGATTTATATGTTTAGTACTTTTGCAAATTTGATTTTTCCCCTTTTCCCCATCATCAGCTCTGTCCTTGGCAGGCAGTGCTGGCTGGGCGCTGGGAGATGGTGAGCCAAGAGGCAGGAGCTGTGTCTGCAGTGGGTGTGTGCTGGCCTTCTCTGTCACGGTCCCTGCTGAGCACCAGGTGCTTCTCCAGGTACGCTGCAGCCACAGTTATCCTCTGCCTAACTATTGTGTATTTCATCTTACTTTTGGCTTCTGCTTTACTCTCCTGGAGATTGTACTGCTCAGAGTTCTTTTTTCTTCACTGGTTAGATAGGGATGTAGCTCTAGATCAGGACAGTCTGCAGGACCCGTGATGTGTGCTAGGCAAGTGGCTTCAAGGTTTTCTACAAAGCCCAGCATGATTCTGGAGGCTCTTGGGGTGCATTCCACGTCTGTGAACATTTGGCTGTATGCAGAGCTGTTGCTCCAGTGGGGTTTGTCTTCTGTGTTGGAAAAACTGTGTGCATTAAAATCCTGAAATGCCTGCTTAAAATACTGCAATGCATTTGTGACGCACAAATCGACATCTGCATCTGATGCTGATCAAAGTTTATCTGACTTTCAGCAGTTACGGAGGTTTTGAGTCACTTGGTAAAGTAAGCCATGGTCGTTAGAGGATTGTTAAATGACCTCTGCGGTATCTTGATGCCCTTCAGTGCGCATGAGCATTTTCAAAACAACCCTAAATGCTTTTCAGGTTGGCAGCAATCAAATAGCAACTGAAAACAGGCCGAGGTTCCATGGGTAATAGGGAAGTGCAAGATGCAGGGACTTCACAGATGGAGGGTGAAGCCAAGAGGGTAAAGTCTTCGGGACAGAGGAAGAGTATCTGGATTTGGAGAAAAGAATTAAATTTACAATTTAAATCTTGGTACTTCTGAGCATGGTGAAAGGTATCTTCTCTTCTGCAATTTCTGAAAGAAGTTGTTTGGCCAGAAATTGTGCCAAACTCTGTCCCTGTTGACTTGTGAGTGAACTGTAACAGATGCTGCAATGCTGCGCCTGTCGGCCTTAGACACGAGAGGCTGGTTCTGCATGCCTTGTGCTGTACTTGGGCACTGACAGGTTGGTTGTTACTCCTCTAGAGCACTTTCTGTGCTCCTGGCTGGTTCTTGCTGTTAAATAAGGCTTAAGAGTTGTAGCTGATAGAGACAGGAAGATTGTCTGCTGGCACATGCTGGTAGGGAAGGAAAGGGATGTCCTCTGAAGAAGAGATCCAGGATGTAGCTGCTGTTTCTAGAATGAGCATGAAGTGGGTGAGAATAGAACAACAGGGATATGCTCTGTGAAAAGCTGAACTGTTAACTTCAACTAACTAGGCAAAGGTTTGTCTCTCTGTTTACTGATTCAGTTCCGTTTATTTTGGATGGGCAAGTGATCTGTGCACAGAATCCCACTGGCAGATAGTGGAAGAACAATTCGTAAGAATGATTAAATGCTCTTTGGATAAAACAAGGCGAGATATTTTACAAAAACACACATTCCTCCTGTTTTTCTCTATAGGCTCAATGGGGCTTAGGGGGAATTTCCATTTTCAAGTCGTAATTTCCATCTTTCTCCACCTGTAAGGGGCACCTTGGAAACAGGTAGAAGATAAAGAAACAAGGCTGCAGAGACAACAAATCTCTAGTGCCGATTCTGCAGGGCAGGCTGACAGTGGTGGTTCAGGTGCCAGCCAGGTGTAGGACTGCGAAGGAAAAGTGTTACCTGGAGCACAACTTTAACTTGGGAAAGCGGGAGTTCAGCTCGTGTGGCCAGCAGCAGTATTTATGCATGTGCTGCATGTGTTCTGAATTAAAGCGCATTCTTCCCTCTCCTCACATTCCTGAAATCCCACAGCAGAGATTTGTCCGTATTTTTCTCTAAGGTTTGGCTGTAAAGCAGTTACAAGGGGAGAGGACAGATTCAACCTGGTGCTTGGCCCCGAGAAGCTGTGGCAGCTGTTCCCACATTCCCTTCCTTCTGTTGGTTGCTTGCCTGGCAATGGTCGGCTGCAGGCCCAGCTGGCGTGGGCGGCCATGAGGGGCAGTGGGTCTGGCTGCCCAAGAGGTGTTCTGCAGACTCAGAACATCGTGATTAAATGCATCATAGATTATTCCTGCTGTTTCTGGCGTCGTCTCCTGATCTGGCAAACCAAGGGAGTATTATGGAAGAGGTTTTTCTGTGTTTGCCTTTCCTGCCCCGATGGCCGGCTGTCCAGGGTCTGAAGATGACAGCAGTGTGAAGGTGGTTTGAATTTCCTCCCCTGTGTACAATGGGAGCTTTTGTCTAAGACCGAGGAGTTTTTTTCAAGTTTTCCATATTTGTTTGACAGTAATTTTCTGCTCCAAGTTCTTCTGATGCCATTCCAGTTTTGTTCCCCTGTCTCTGTTATCCAGTTAATGTTGACCGGCACGGTGCTGTGTCCGTGAATCTGTGGTGTGAGGTTTGGAGGCAGAGGGACCAGGTGAGCCCTGACAGGAGGGTTACACGGGTTGTCCTGAGGTGGCAGCAGGACCTCTGCAGAAAGAGGGATGGGCAGGGGCAGGTCACAGGAGCCCCTGGGCGGCGGGGAGACATCCCAAAGCCAGCATGGTCTCTGTTCCTAGTGGGCCAGAGCTCGGCTGGAGGTGCAGAGGATCAGCCGTGCAAATGTTGTCTGCTGCAAGTATGACCCTTGAAAGGGTACCTCTGCTTCAGGGAGAGGTGGGGCTCCCAGGTTTCTGCTGGGCTGTCTGTGTGTCCTGAGGCAGTTGAGTGACTGTACACTTTCAGAAGGGCCCCCATGTGCCAGTTAATTCCCCCATCCTGGCTGGTTTAAAACATTTATAAAACATTCCATCCTTCCCAGTAAAGACTGTAGTATGGGCTACTCTTAGCAAAATGCTGGTGCTCTGGTACTGAATCGTATTCCAGAAACATGAGCTCATGCTTCAGACTGATAAGTGCCTGTGGTAAGACAGGACTGAACTCCTGTGGCTGCTGCATCCCTCCCACTCTTGAAAGTGTTGTGTATGAGACGCTGTAAGGATCAAAAAAGTTGTCTTGTTTTCGTTTACTCAGTTTGGGTTAATTTAGTAAAATCTTGGGGAACTTAGAGGTCCCATTCGTATTCTTCTTACATGCTTGCTTTGTACTGTATTTTTATCTTCATTGCATGTTTTTTATTAATTATGAGCCAATTATTAGCCAATGTTGCCTAAAACAGTTCGTGCATATTACTATAGGAAGAGTTAATAAAAATTTCAGGACCCCTCTTGATATTGGCCATTCAGTTATGGCAATTGCATTTTAATCCTGTTTCAGTTGCACAGGAAAATCTAATACTCAGGGTCTAGACAGTTATCTATGTGGGGTCTCAGATGATGAGGATCAAAAAATGAATAAGCATATTTGTGTTTGTGTTGCCTGGACACTGCAGCCGTCAGTCTGGTGGCAGCTCCTAGTAGGACAGATCGAAGTTCTCCTTTTGCATTAAATGGGCTATAATAAACACAGATGGAAAATACTAGTGTGTACAGAAACGACACAGGTCAGTAAATTGAGCAGAACAAACAGGGCTTGTACTTGGAATTGCAGAGAGGGGCTGTGCCTGGAGAGGCAGATGCTGACCCTGCTGCAGACTGGCTGCTAGTCGAAGGGCAGGACCATCTCTGTGCTCTTCTCTTTTCATACAAGTCTTGTAAAATTGTGTTGAGGGTAGAGAAAAGCACTAAAAAACTATATTCCAGCCATGAAAACATGGAGTGCTCTGAAAAGCAGGGGGTAAAAAAGGAAAATCTGCAAAGTTCAGGGTGACAAAACTTGAGCAAGATGGGAAGACTTGTTACCCTTCGGATGGGTCCCATGCTGGGGGCGATGTCGCTTCACCTCACTGGAATCTGTCCTGGGGCCAGCAGTGTGAACTGCCTCTGTCACAGAGGCAGTGTTCTGGCTTGGAAGTCTCAAGTGCCAAATATATTTTGTCAGTTAATTACTTAGAATAACTTATTTTTGCTTCCAGAACATCTGCAGTTCTGTCGAAGGTATTATGGATAAAAAGCACTAATTATCCCTTGTCCTTCCTCCTTCCCTTGGCTGCATGAAGTCCATAGCCTGGCGGAAACATGGCTGGTTGTGCAGCGGGCTGAGCCCACCTGGCTGTGTGGGCCCGCATGGGGTCTGATTTCCAGAGGTGTGCGGGAATGTTCACTAACAGCCTCTCCAATGCAGTATTGGGGACTTGATGAGATCAGCTGCTTGGTAGATCTGCCTTGTACTCTTTAATCCTCTTCCCTTCCCAAAAGTCTCCTGCTAGCAGAGCTGTATCCCTGCTCTCCCTGTCCTTCCGAGGGCAGTGGATGGGCTGTGCAGACCTCGGGCTGGAGGGGTGGGTGCAGATGCTGGGAACCCCTGGCATGCTGTGGCTCTGGAGATGGGAACGGCAGAGCTGTGTCCGTCCTGCTAAGACAAGGATAGGAGAAAACATTTCCCATTGAGGGAGATGCATCTAGTGCCAAATTTCTGCTGAGAGTGAGGCTTTATTCTTGCACAGTGCGTTGTTCCTGGAAAGTGTGATACAGAGACTGAGAAAAATGAAAGAGATGGTTCTAGCTGTTTGTGTTACACTGGGGATGCAGAGAGCCAGGGTTAGAAAACACCTGCTGTTTCTGTCTTGTCTTTAGTGAAACATTGTCGTCTCCTTGCTTTAATCTTCTTAAAAGGAATTGATCATTTTTTCTTACGTGGCATCACTGGAAAATTAATGTAACTGTTACTGTAGAGTGAGCACCGTAGTATCTTCATATAATGTGATTTAAAATTTAAAGCTCTCTCAGCATGGGAAGGCTCTGTCTGTGTTGGGACCGGGAGCCGCTCCTTGGCTCACTCCTTCAGCTGCAGCTGCTGGCTCTCTGCCTTCCCTTTTCCTCTCCTCTTCCAAAGGGTGATTCTCACCATTTCCTCTTTGCAGATTTTTTCCCTTGATACAGTGTCTTCATTCCAATGCTAAACTAACTTGTGAATGCCTCTTGGGGAGGAAATAGGTGATGTGAATGCTTTTTATTTATTTTGTTAAAGGTCCATGGGGAACACAGTGTGTGGAGAGCCTTCTGTGTACACTGGAAACTGGAGGAGGAAGGAAGGAAGGGTTTTTTGCAGGAGAAAAATAGGCCCAAATCTTCCTTTCAGTTATGATTAATAGGTTTTTCTTTTGGGCTTTGAATATTATGTTTGTATTCAAATTAAGTGGTTTCCGGGGGGGCTTCCGGGAATACATATGGGGAGCGGATAAAAACCCTTTCCATAAAGGACGTTCAGAATGTGCGGAACTGAACTGCATGTTTGTGGGTCTTGCTCTGTTTTGTCTCCTCTTGTCACTTGGAGCGTGTGCAGGGCTCAGAGGATGGGGACTCTCCTTTCTCAGAGTTTGGGATGTGCCAGTGAAGCACGAGGTGCTGAAGAAGCCCACGCAGCACATGGAGCTCTGTGCTGGTGGCTGCCTGTCTGTGCCCTTCTCCCAGAGAGCTCAATCAGGCAGGCACAGCTGCCCTGGACCAGCCTTGTGGGCTGGAAAGGTCCCTGTCAGAGGCGTGCTGTGTCAAACTCCCTCTGTCATCAGGCAGTAAAGAAAGTAATTAAATGATAATTCTACAAAAAAGGGGACTTAAAAGTGTGCAGTGTGATTTAGGTGACAGGTCGCTCACTGCTGGGAGGGCTCACGCTTAGTGGCTGCTGCACGTTGTTAGTTCTTTGTGTTCTCTTTGATTTAAAGCTTCATGCTTGTAATCTAATTAACACTGAATTGGGTTTCCAGTACAGTGGCTTGTTTGGTTCAATAGGAACACATTTATACTAAAGGTTAATGAAAAGAATTCTGCTTTCATCAAATTCATTAAAAGGGGTTCTACAATCAAGACTTACTAATGGAAAAGAGATTAAATATTCATGTCTCTAAATTTCTCGCATCATTTCTGATTTTCTTTAGTCTCTGCCTTCCTGGATTGGATTCCAAAAGTGCCTGAATGCTTTAATGAAATACCAGTTTGGAAATTAATTGGAGATTTATCCTGTTAAAGCAAAAAGACTCCCACAGATGTATACCTAATGTATCTCGAGTGCAGGTCTCTGTGCTATTACAGATGGAGAGAGAAGTGGGGTCTTAGCCATGAGATCAATACTGGGAGCCAGTCTCAAGGAGCAGTATTGGTTCTTAAAGCACTTTTAAAGAAATGCAAATAATGTTTTATCTTCTATATTTGTGCTATTGAAATAGGCTTGAATGAACCCAAAGTGCAGCAAAATTTACATCAGAAAGGTATATTAGCTGAGTATGAAGATAAAACCTGAATAATGGCATCCAAGGTGCTTGAAGAGTCAAGACCTTTTTGTAACACAGTGTCCAGATGTGTGTGCTACAAATACCAGAGTACTTTGAGCAAATACTGGATTGTGTTTTCTGTGGTCTCTTTCCCAGTAGCTCCCAGGCGGTTCTGGATACCGTTTGGGCCAGGGCTTTGCCCCTGTGTGTGAGCAGAGCATGTGTCTGAAGTTCCTGCTCTGCATGTTGGTTCCTGGTGTCCTGATGTAGGGAGGTGCGGGAGCTCCGTTTGGGAGTACTTTGTTGCTGTGTATTGATGTTGTTGCTGGTGGAGAAATTGAAATAGGTGGTGAGAGAAGATACAGGTTACTTTGAGGGTGTTGCACATTCGATTAAACGGTTTCCTGGGAAAGAAAGAAACAAAACAAAATGCTCTGGTAAACAGGTTCAGAATTACGAGTGCCTTGCCTCAGTCTGAGAAGCGCCTGTGGATCTATGTACAGGGCTATGTGTGTATATGTGTGTGTGTTGTATTTAAAGTGCACCTAGCAAGTGGGGCAGCGCTGGGCAGTCTCGAGGACGAGCATCTGGCTATAAGTAGTTAAGACTAAGTATTTGGCCAAATCCAAGGGGAAAGCTTTGCCTTAATGGTAGTTACCAGCCCTGGTCTCCAAAACAGATCAGAGGCCTTTCAAAGGCTGAGAAGGTGATCAAAGTGATGGGGTCCACGCTGGGGGCAGCCACAAACCAGACTGTGGTGTTGGGTGGTTTTGATCGTAGCCAGAAACCAGAAGTGTAGCCGGAAGTGTGATGGTGTAGCCCAGTGTCCACCAGCGTGAGATCAGGGCAGCTGTGTTATTTGTGAATATTTGTGATGGGTAAGTGATGGGCATTCCTGTTCCCTCTGTTCCTGCAGGCATACTTCCGACAGGGCGTGGCCCTGCAGTACCTGGGACGCCATGCGGATGCGCTGGCCGCGTTTGCGTCAGGGCTGGCGCAGGATCCCAAGAGCCTTCAGCTCCTGGTTGGCATGGTCGAGGCCGCCATGAAGTCTCCCATGCGAGGTAAGCACAGGGGGGTTCTCAGGGGTGGTGACCTGCTGCTGAGGTACCAGAGGCAGGAGTTCCAGTCCGCGGGTGACTCTGACAACATCCGAGGATGGGAGAACCTGGAGGCCTGAAGGGAAAGATTTCAAGATTTGCCTTCTCTGCTGAGTTAGGAGAATGCTGAGAACGGAGCCTAAAGTTGCAGGAGGAACAAAAACTGTCCTTCTGATTGAACGGGATAGCAAGATGGTGGTAGCCAGCTTGAGGGGCACTGGAGATAAACTGGGTTTGTATAGCAGTTCCCACGGAGTCCTTGCCTGTTTGTCCTTTCTCCAGTATCAGTGCAGACAGAAGTGTGTGGTGCTGTGGCCCTGGCTGTGCTGTTACTGAGACAACTTCCCACAATGATTTGGTGCCTGACTGTTGGGAACAGGGCATCTGAAATGCTCCAGGCCAGTGTTAGCCCAGAAGAGCACATCAGCAGCTTTTCTGTGGTACTGTCTCTCAAAACACAGCGTTCCAGAAGGAAAAAAGGCTGCTCTGCTAATTCCCTTCTGTTCAGGCAGTGTTTGAAATCACAGGGACCTTGAAGCCATATGAGCTGTGCAATGTTTTGCCTCTTTCAAAATGTCCCCGTTTCCAGGATTTTTTTCTCTAGAGGAAGGAGGTCGTCTCCTCTTTTCTCTGTTTCTCTTGCAGGCTTTGTGTTGCAATGTCCTAATGCTGTTATCCAGGAGGGAACATGGCAATTCTCATCCTCAGCAGATGGTGCTGGGGGCTGCAGGGCTTAGGAGCCAAGAAGCACTGAAATGAAAAAATATCCCTGTTGGTATTTCCTTTTTTGC
Organism: Myiotriccus ornatus; assembly: GCA_036023395.1. Classification (NCBI taxonomy): domain Eukaryota; kingdom Metazoa; phylum Chordata; class Aves; order Passeriformes; family Tyrannidae; genus Myiotriccus; species Myiotriccus ornatus. Next base: position 8,548,209 of record JAYRBT010000037.1, read on the forward strand.
GTCCTCCAAAATGAATTCATCTCGAAATTTCTGTCCTATATAGCAGTTACCTTGTGAAGGTAATTTCATTTGCTACCCAGTGGTACTGAGGCTGCTGCTTAGAATGCAGGTGATGTGGTAGTCTGTGTGAGCATCCCCGAATTTGGCTGGATGATCTCTGACCCACTGCCCTGCAGCTGTACCTCATCTGTGCTCCCTGCTGCAGTTAGACCAGTCGAAGCAGCCGAGCAGGTCCAGTGCTGTCATTCCAAAGGAGCACCGTCTCCTGTGAAAGAAGGAGCAGCTTTTTTCTGCAGTTTTGCCCACCTCTCTTGGCATACATCGTGTGCTTTGGGTATCTGGACAGGCACAGACTTTGCAGATGTTCAGCTGAAAGTTTTTGCTGAAGGAGCAGAAACTGCAATGCTCTCAGACACTGCTGGTGGCCCATTTGCAGTTTCCTACAAAATTCCACAGGTATTTTCTGTATTCCATCTGCTGTTATGCCAGGCTTCAGAGCTCAGTATGAGACTGCTCTACGTGCTCATGCTGCCTTCCTGAAGTGCTTTCTGCAAGGCAAACAGCAGCTTGCCAGCTGATCTGTCTTGATGTGCCAGATCTTAGATGGTACCTTTGAGCCCCGAGCTCCTGCAATAATTCTGAGTTGGATTTGGGCAGTCTAGCCCTTAATTCATGTGTCATTTGGTTACAAAAAAATCAAGATGAGCTGTGAAGATGATTCCTGATGTAAATAACTTGGTTTGTTGAGTAACTCTGCCTTTGGTTTTGTGCTTCAGAGTCCCTGGAGCCCACCTACCAACAACTGCAGAAGATGAAGCTGGACAAGAGCCCCTTTGTTGTGGTGTCTGTGATCGGCCAGGAGCTCCTGACTGCGGGCCACCACGGGGCCTCTGTGGTGGTGCTGGAGGCTGCCCTGAAGATTGGCACTTGCAGCCTGAAGCTGCGGGGATCAGTGTTCTCTGCGCTGAGCAGTGCGTACTGGTCCCTTGGGAACACAGAGAAAAGCACTGGATACATGCAGCAGGACTTGGACGTAGCCAAGAGTTTAGGTAAGAATTCTCCTTTTACTCCTTGAGTGCCGGGTTGGGACAGGTGGAACAAATCAAGAGCTAGATTAATGATCAGTATCCCTCTGGAACGCTCAGGTTTCTGTGGGGTTTCACAAACTGCTAAATCCAGTCTGAAACTCCTGAAATGTGCAGACTTGCAGGTTTGTGCAGCCCTGTTTGCCTGCCTCTGTGAAGGGGCAGGTGATCAATGAATGCTAAGGTTTTACAGGGTCTTCTAATTACCTGATGTCATGTATGTGGGAACTGCTTTACTCTTTGTGTAGACTTGTGCTCAAAACCTTACATGAGTCTTAAATGAAGCCATCTGTTTTTCCGAGAATTCAATGGACAAAGGTACTCGGTCTGAGATTCTGGGGCAGTAGCCAGGGAAGGAACAAAACAAGAATGAGACAACGGTGAACAAAGAGTGTTTAAAACATAAACAAACTCAAAAATCCCTCTCGAGTACAGTATATTCTGCACAACAGTGGAAGCATTCGGCTTCTCAGGGTGTTGTAGGAGAGCAGGCAGATGTGAGTCAAAGGCCTGGTCGTGCACAGGTGGAAGGCAGTGCCTGAAGGCTCAAGCCAGGAGCGCTCACTGAGAGCATAGGAATTGATCTCTTGAAGATGGCCATAGATGTTCTTTGTACATCCGAGCTGTGCTGCAGAGTTGTTTTCTGGAGAAAGCTGACATGCTCTGTGCTTGTTCCTGGGGCATTGACTAACCTTCACAACATCAAACAAGGAATAAACAGGGAGCAATGGGAAATTGCCAAGTGTCAGACCAAAGGAGAAAGTAAAACAATTCTAAAAATAAGGTCAATGGCAATTGTAGAAGTTTCTGAAGGCCAGCAAAGAGGAGAGTTTGGCTGTGTACTGTCTGTTCTGATGCTACTTGTCGCACCGGATCATCACTTGTACAACGTGTTCCAGTGTTCTCTCTGGATGCTTCCAGCAGTGCCTGTATGAGCTAACCTGTGTTTTTTTTGCATGTGACGCAGGTGACCAGACGGGAGAATGCCGAGCTCATGGTAATCTGGGCTCTGCATTCTTCTCCAAAGGAAATTACCGGGAGGCCCTTACTAACCACAGACATCAGCTGGTGCTTGCCATGAAGCTCAAGGACAGAGAGGTAGGAAACTTATTACATAGTCTGAGTTGGGAGTCAGCACTGCGTGGTTTTCCGGACAGATATGAACATCTCAAAAAGCCTTGTCTGTTCTGCCCTGTTTTACTCCGAGAATTCGGAAGCTGCGTGATTTCTCTTCCCAAGTGTCAACTTGCCTTTTATCGAGGAAAGTCTTTGTACCAGTAGATACAGCGTGTCAGTGCAGGGGGCAGGATGTTTGGTTTGTCTTTTTGCCCTCCACATCTCCAGTCTCCATGGGGCTCTGAGCAGGTCCTTTCGCCTCCCTCTCCCTTCCCCACCGTGTTCCCGCAGCGTAGAGGCTCTGGGCACCGGGGGTAGAAGCAGCTGCTGGGTCAGGGTCAGTCCCACATGGCTTCAGCGGAACCCTCACTGCCCTCGGTGCGTGATACAGATGCTGCCAATCCAGACTCTCTTAGGCTGCGCCCTAAGTTGTACAAGAAATGAGCAAGATCCCTGTCCCCAGTGTTTGCATAAAATACGCTTTGTGTAAATGCCAGTGAAAAGAAAATGAACCTGGGCAAACCTGCGAACAAATCGTTGTGTAGACTGTAGGGGTTGCTAGGACTGGATCTGCTTTGCCTTGACCATTTGCCATTCAGCTCCTGAGGCATTATACTGGGCTCCCTGCCATTGCAGGGAAGTGGGCTGCATGGACTGAGCAGGCTGTCCCAAGGGATTTCTACCAAAAGTTCACTGTAAGGACAGAATCATATTTAAGTGCATCTTACAAGTACAAAACCTATCCCCCCCTTCAGGGATTCACCTCTACTGTGAATGGGAGGACAGGGTCTGGTGTTTACAAGGCAGGTGCAGGGAGGGGCTAGAGGCAGCAGGGCAGGTGAGAATTCATGTAAGCACAAACAGTTTTGGGGAAGATCTAAAACCTGAGGAAGATCAGTTTCCCGCTGGCAAGTCATGGAAAAAATCCACTTGAATTTGCTGAGTGCTGTACTGAAATATTATTTGATAAGTTGAATATCAAGTAAGCCTCGGAGAAATGCATCTTTCAGTAGGTTGTGGAAGGACTGTGGCTGGGGGAGGGACCTGTTAGACATTTTTTTGATTATTTTACCAGCTGGAAAACTTCCTGAATCACTCCTGATTTCCTTGTTTATGTTCACGCAGAGCAGAAAAGCTGTTACTCGTCATTGTTTTTACAGTTTGCTTGATCTGGGTCCCTGTTGCTGCTAACAGTGTAACGTGCGCGGCTGCTGCTCTTCCGTGGGGTTTCTGCAGCAGCAGATCCCCCGTGGCGGGGGCTGCGGGAGCGGCAGGATTGCTGCTGTGCTGGTGGAAGCGCAGCAGCCCCAGAGCCCAGGCTGGAGCGTTTCACTGACTTCAGGCCACTGATCTAAAAAGATCCCTCTGGGGGGAGTCCAGGGAATGAGGGCTCATCGTGATAGTTCTTAGTTCATGACACATCTGGGCACATAATTAACAGTTATTGACAACAAATGACTACTTGGTTTAGCAAGAAAGCTGAGCTTCTTGGATTTCCTGTAGGATGTAACCACAGGAAATTAATTTGGCGCTTTCTGATGACATCATCTTGACCACAGAGCTTCCTCTGAACAAAAAGCTGTTTTTCTTGGCCTCCTTTGCAGACATTTTTATAATGCAAATGTTATAAAGTTGCAATAGGGCTGATGTGAATTCCACCAGAAGGGAATTTGGTGTGCGACTTTAATGAGGTAATTGTTTTACCTCCGACTGTACAGAGAATTGGCAGAGGAGGTAAAAAGTGCTCGTTTGTATGGGTTACTGCTGTCTTCAGAGGGACTGTCAGGTTCTGAGGCTGCAGATGTTCGTACCAGGGGCTTCTGCTGGGTTGTGTCACTCATAAACTGAGGAGGAGGTTGCAGAGGATCTGTCTGGAGCATTGAGATCTGTCTTCCCCTGCACGGGCCCAGAGAAGGGAAGCTGTCAACTGAGCAGGGAATCGTCTCAGCTGTTCACAGGGGCTCAAGATTTGAAATGGTTTTCTTCCCTGGCATGGGGAGTCTATGCATCTGCTGTTACAAGCACCATATTGTGCTGAGCACAGGCCATGTGTCCAGGCAGGCCATCCGCTCTTTCAGCCAGTGTGAGGAAAAGTTTGGGCTGTTTTGTGATACCTGTGCCCAGAGAGAGCATGGAGCAGGTGTAGCTGGGATTTGGCAGGCCTGCAGTGTCTCCCAGAGAGACCTTGGGGTGCTGAGCAGACATTTGGGTTTGGTCTGTGCAGATGAGAGAGAGCACTTGTTCTTAGGAGATGCTGTGAAGGGCATCATGAAACAGCCATCTCAGGTAAGGGATATGTCAGATTTTTTGACCAGCTGCAGTGCCTGGCCAAGAAATTCAGATGAGCTAATTCTCTGAGATTGTTTCTGAAAGAATTAGCAGACTTGAGAAGATGTCTGTTTCAGGAAACCAGGAATCATAAGGGACTTAATCGGTCTTCCTCTCTGTGCATTCCTTGGTTCCTGTGGAGCTCTGCGATGACCCCTGTGGTCAGTGGGATACCATCCTAAAGAAGGTGACAGCAGAAATGAGGGGCAGTAGAAGACAGGATGGTAAGCAGGACCATCTGGGAGGACAGTTGCCTCTTCTGATGGAGGTGAGTGTGGGAGACCAACACTGAGATGGTTTGATGCAGATAAAGAGAAAATAGCAGGGCAGGTTGGTAGTCTGTCCTTTCTCTGTGAAGATGAAGCAGAGGAGATTTCAGCGTGGACTGCCCTGGCCTGCTGCAGACCTTGGGAATGTGTTCAGGTTGACAATGATGTGGCTGCAGTGGAGTGAAATGTCTTTACTTCCTTGCTGCTTGATGATGCATGGATAAAGAGTCACAGCCCTGTCCTACTCTGGCAGCAGCATCATGTTCTTGTGATGCGTTTGGTGCTCTCTATGAGTGAAACATCAGCACACACTGTCCAGCAGTTCATGTGCTGAGGAAACAGTGTTCTGGTAGCTTGGGCTGCTGCTCTTTTTTCCAGTCACTACTTAGTGCCCTTGAAAGGTCTGGTAGTTGTACAGCGAGGGGTTCCCTAAAGCAGCAGCCAAAGTACCGGGATGTGTCAGAGGAGGAGTGGCAGACGGTGTTAGCAGGGAAGACTGTGTCACATTATTTTAGTTTGTTGTCTTTTGCTTGTCGCAGAAACTGACTCTGATGAGCAGCAGAAACTTGCAGCCTTTTTCTCCCCAGAGTGGACTAAGGCCTGCACATAATGGAGTTGTAGAACATTATGTTTCTACTCTAATTTTTAAGTAATTGCTTTGTTTTTAGCACCAGGTAATGTGATCTTCTGGAAGCCATCAGGTAACTCATGTAGTGTGTGTTGATGCCACATCACAACCTGTGATTTAGACAAGGGTTATGCAACTGATGAGCTATGCCAGGATCAGAGGAAAGAATGTGGTAAAAATGTAAAAGCTTGTGATGCCTATAATGCTAGTGCCCTATGTCCTCTTTCCTCTTCATCACTAGCTGCTGCTCAGGTGTGCAGAACTGTCTTGTATTTGGAGTTCTATAAGGTTAGAGTGCCAAGGTAGGGCCAGTGGTGCATTATGTCTTGGAATGGGTTGGAGTGGCCCTTTTTGCTGACAGTTTGGAAAGGCATGTGTTCCTTCCAAAGCATTTAATTTAGAGAAGTACTGCTTGATGGTTGGAGCTCTTAGGGCTGACGAGCAGAAATGGGCAGGAAAGGGAAAGCTGCGGAGCCCCTTCTTGGGTCCAGTGTCCAAACCCTCACGTAGGCTGTGTTTGAATCCTGCCGTGCAGAGGCCATGGACACCACAGGGACTCCACAGTGTAATAGCTCCCTTCTCTCCTGGGCCCTCAGACGCCTTCGATTACAGCCCCACTGTTCAGAAATAGCAGGGCAGTATGGCAAGATCATAAAGTAACCACCATGAAATGAATGCTTGTGTGAAAATGCACTGCCAGCACAGAGCTTTTGGGAAGAATGCTGCTGCCAGAAAGCCACTGGGTGCTGGCAGCTCCTGTGTGTTGGCTGGTGGGCACGTTTGGAGCTGAACTGGGTCTTTCCTTAGGATGCAGCGTCCCTCTTCGCCAGGCAGGAGTGAACAGAAGATGCTGGGTGAGGTCTGTGCCCCTGGACTCTCCCTGGGACTGGAATGAAGACGCAGCCAAGTGTCTCAAGGCTGTTTTCCAGCTGCCCCTCTTCTCAGGATTGTGGATGAGGGAAAGGCAGAGAGTGAAGGACAGACTGTCAGTGCCATCTTGCCCCGGGTTGGCTCGTGGTGCCCAACAGCTTGCAGCAATCATTCCTGGCCCAGCTTTAAAGGGATTTCCCCCCACCTCCCTCTAGAAGCAGCTATTTGTGGCAGGAGTAGGTGCAGACCTGCTGTGGCTCAGCGCCCTCTTGTTACTGACCCTTTGTGTCTGGGGCTGCTTCCCCTGGACATCTCCATGAGCATACGTGGCTCTGCAGCAGGCAGGTATGCTCAGTAACTGATGAGCCGGGTTTTACTCTCTCAAAATGCTTTTTTAAACAATTGCAGATGTAGGGCAGAGTTCATGTTTCCAGCTTCAGCAGATTTTGTTCAGAAAGGCTGATTATTTGCAGGAGAAGGGCATGGTGAGAATGATTATTAGAACAGGTGGTTAAGTGGCATAGAAGAAAGGTGTTTATTAAGCAGACTTTGGTGGATTTTCTTTATCACTTTGCTCTGGCATATCTGTGAAGGTTCTTGTGTGGCAGGGGAAACATCAGAATGCAGAAATTCCTGTTGTAAAGAGAAACCATGGGCTTGCAGCCCAGGAGACTCCAGAAGCTGTCTGGGTGCTCTTTCTGCAGAGGGCATTGCTGTGGAGCTGGCAGGGACCACTGGCCACTGTGCATCTCTGGAGGAGGAGTGTTGGGGAATATGGTTACTGGGACAGACATAATTCCTGGCTGGATTCAGTTGGGAATTTGCAGATTCTGCAGCTGTCTGAACATACTTTGTGAGCAGCTCAGCCACTGCTGGTTATTTAGGTTTCCAGTTTGGTAGTTTTTCCCAGTCGCCTTCAAAGCAATGAAACTCGGCATAAAGCTCCCACATTTGGTAAACTGCAGCTCCTTGCTGTGCAAGTCAAAGATCAAATTTCACCTTGTTTCCAGAAGGAGATGCAGAAGGAAAGATAGATCATTCCTTTCTAATGAAATCTGTAAATTCTGTAAAGCCAAAGTTTTCTACCCCTTCCTGAGGGGAAGGGGAAATGCTTTCCAGGTGTCCCGCCTGCCCTGCTTTGTCTGTCAAGCCACATCTTCAGTTGATAGCAGTCCTGTAAGGATATTTTCAGCGTTTTCCCTGAACTTGTATCAACTGTGGTTTGGAGCAACAAAATGTGTTTTGGTTTTTTTTTTCCCTGTTCTGCTGAGTTAGATAAGAAAAAGGAACACAGACTGAGTTGGAAGTGGCACAGCTGTCCTTCAGGAGGACTCCATTCTTCCTGAAATAGGACCTGTGGGATCTGTGGTAGAGAAGGCCAGGAAAACACTTGGAAAAGGGCATAACCCTCTACAGTGGGACTGTGAGAAACCCTGGTCCTTTGTTTCCAGAGAGGGTGGTGAGCCTCCCTGTCCTGCACCTGTTCACACTGGTGTAGAAGGTGAGGGCAGGCTTTTCATTGTTACCGAGTCCCTGCAGCCATACCTGAGCTGCCTGGCTTCAGTGGCATGGCAGTACCCTGTGCTGTGCCTTCTCTTGGCTTGGCATGGCTCAGGCCATCCTGGAAGGCTTCAGTAGGTACCAGCTCATTGAAGCCCAACAAAAAGGGCCTGTGGCCTCCTTTGTGTGCCCTGTGGGATGGGCTGGTCGGTTGTTGTGCTGTTCTCTGCAGAATTTAGCTTTGTATGGGTTCACTTGCATAGCGTTTGGCCTTTTCCATTGCATCCAAGTGGCTTTCAGGTGTTTTAAAATAGAATTTCTCATAGCATAAACTTTGTCTCTTTTTCGGTGTAAATCCTGAAGTGATCCCTCGGCTGGTCACTTGTCTCCTCAGTTGTGCTCCTTCTCGTCAGTCTCAGATGGAGTGTGGAGAATCCCATCCACTCATGAACTGCAGCTCGAGGGAACCCACTGCAGTGTCCCTGCCCGTGGGATGTGTGTGGCACTCGGCTGTATGAAGAGATGATCTGGCCCTGGGGCTGCCACATTTTTCAGAAAGGAAAAATCTGAAAATCTTGAGACCGCAGTTACTTTGTTACGTTTGCAAGCAATCTGTAAAATGAGGACAGGATATAAATACCTCACAAATGAGAACTGGAAATAGTCTTCAAGCTAAAGCAGTTTGTCATGCATGAAAACATTGACTAAGATGTCAGAGACAGGCTGTGGAGGCAAAAGGAGGAAAGTAGTGTTTGCTGCAATAAGCATCAGAGCTCTGCAGAAAACCAGCAGACAAGGCAGTTGCTTTCTGCTTTTTTTCTGGCTCTTTTCCTCTTCTGTAGTGTAACCACGGCTTCAAAATAATTTATTACATATTCTGTCTACCAGAAGTGGGTTATCTGCTGCCTTTAGCAATATGAACAGGAAGGAGTAAGAGGAGAATTTACAAGGAGTAAGAGGAGAATTTACCTCATTTCTTATGGCTTTATCACATCTTACTGGAAGTAAGTAACAGATCGAGGAGTACATTGCTAATTGCTAATCTGTACTAGTGGCTAATTCAGCCACTGCTAATAGAAGTTCAGGAATGATGACTTTAGGGTGTATCAAACAGCAAAGAGATTCCTCTTCGTGAGCTTTTTTAAGAGAAGAGATGGGAAACTACTTGAGAGCTTTTGTTAAGAAATTAGTGTCTCTGGATGAAGGCCGAGTGCCAGCTGCTCGGAGAACACTTTCCATATGAGTTTATTTGGGAATTATGGGTCCTCCAGGGCACTAGTGCTGCATTACAGCTCAGACTGAATCACGTGCATGGCCGAGAGGATGAGTTCAGTGATGTGATCAGCCTTAGCTGACCATCAGCAATTGGATATGTATAAGAGTATAAATTTTTTGCCTTTCTCTTTCTGTCTTTAGCAGGTTTTTTTAGAGTCAGCTTGATTGGATTCATATAGGTTAGTCTGGTTCAAATGTGATAGGATTAAGCAGAACAAAGGGAAATCTCACCAGTGCAGGAAATTTGGGAATGCACTAAAAGGCCATATGCTTTGTTTTGTTTGGACTTGTGACTCAAGAGGGAAATGTAATACTTCCTGAGGATCTCCTTTAAATGTCCCCATTTGACCTCCACAGCACATGGATTTTAGCTGAAAAAAATGCAGTCTTCTGGTTTTACTTTCCTCTCACAGTGACTGCAAACCCCAGCATGCTGCTGAAGCCTGGACCTGGCTGCAGTAACAGAAACGAAGCAGAAACCTCGTGCAAGAGCTGCGGCTCCGGGAGCAGCACTCTCTGGGCTACCAGAGGCCCACCTCAGCCGAGGCTTTCTATCCTAAATTGAGTCTGCAGTGAGAGGGGTCCAGCTTATGAAAAAGAGTAGCAAGGATTGGCACAGGTCGACATGCTGCTGTAGGAGTTGGAGTTTTGTTTGCCTGCACAAAGAGCTGCTCTGGGACCTGTGAGATCTAAATTTGTGACTTGCTGGCTTATTCTTCAGGACTAACTTAGACCAGGGCATGAGTCACTCTTCAGTGTCACCACCTCAGAGCCGCTTGTGGTTTTAAATGAGGGCTTCTTTTCTTACATCACCACTAAACATGTCAAGTCAGCTATCCTCCATTAAGTTATTGCACACAGGAGCCTTTTAGACTATGTTCAGAAAGCAACCAAATTTGGGCTACTTCGGGTGAAGATACATGAACCCCAGGTGATGCTCAGTCTCGATGCTGAGGTCTCCTTTAAACTGTTCCTGAGCTGGTGTATTTTGTGTGACTTCTTTGTGGAATGAGTGGAGCACTGCAGAGCCCACCCAGAAAGGCAGCGCCCTCCCCCGGGTCCCCAGCACTGCACGGTGAGGGGTGTTCCTCCAGCTCCCACAGTGGATGTGAACAGCCTGGTCAGTATGAGCAACAGGCAGATTTAGTCTTAAGAAATGGTGTGGGGTAGTCGCTGTTTCTGCTTTTCATCAAAACTGTTTGCAGTTCTGTTAAGGGATTAGCTCAGGTTTGGTTTTATGAGTGTTCTAGGCAGAACTGGACACCTTGCTCCTAAACAGTAATGGAGGAGGTGGAGTCAGTGGATTTTCCACTGGAGCAGCATTATTTTGTTCTCCAAACGAGCCCCTGAAAGTCAGTGTTCCCTTTGAAGCCTTTGGTTTCAGGAAGAATACTGACTGTGAATGGCTTGGCAGTCGAGCAGTGGTGCTGTTCAGGTTTGCCTGGATTCATGTACTTTGTGTGATGCTTTTGCCATGGAACAGGGAAAATGAGAAGTTCTTTGAAACACTACCATTTTCCTGTGCAAGTACAGACAGAGAGGGCTGAGAGTGTGATTGTTAGCACAGCCCATGGCAGCCTCTATCATGAGCAGCAGGTCTCTGACACCTGCAGAGCTGTGGATTTTGCTCATTAATCAAGTGGGGACTGGGATCATCTCTTCCTGCTGTATATTTTGAATCTTGCTATTGTGTCATTAATTCCTGGTTATTTCCCTTTCAGTTAAGAGTAGTTACAAGCTCCTTCCAGGCTTTCACGTACTAGTGCTTCTGTTTCATGGCTTTGACTTTTTTGGGGGATTGTTATTTGATAGCGTCTATGTAAAAGACTGAGACCTTCTACAAATAAATTGGATTTGACAGGGGTATTGATTTCAGTGTATTTTTTTCACCCAGGAACTAGTTACCTAAAAGCAAATCCATTCCTTATTTCTGCGTACAGATCATGTACAAGAGGAGGATACTGCCTGCTCCTTCTTTTCCTGTTTTCAAAAGCATGGCACACAAAGGGAAAAGCTGGATGTGACACTGGCACATCAGCCTCACCTTTGAGGGAGGAGAGGACAAGTGGGAATTTTGATGGGGCACCTGCTGTATTTGAGTGTAAGACTTGTCTTAGTGCATAAATCAGTAGTTCTTCAAGCCGGACTGTGGAAATCTGGTGGATTCTGAGGAAGTGATGAGGCTTAATAGTAAGTGTTCCTGTTCCCAGTACAGCTGTGATGAATATGCATAGCTGATCTGCTGGATACAGTTCCACTGCATCTTCAGGGTCAAGCTACTGTTATCCCATGCCCAGAGGGAGGGGGGAAGTGGAGAGAAACAGCATACAAGGGCATGTTCGATCTCTGATCAGTCCTGACTGGTGTCTGTGTTTGGGGATTATGGCTACCTTAGAGTGAGATACCAGGCTAAGCGTTTTCACCTTGACTATTTTAGAATGATTATAGAGTGTTCTTATTTAAGCAGGCTGTTCAGTCAAGTGAAGACTTGTTTAAATGTAATAACATGATTGGGAAATGACCATTCTCTGGCAAGAGCGAAATACCTGAGGAAGGCATCTCTCCAAGTCACCGGGTCCCTATTAGTGGGCATTCTGTGATGCACATCTGCTTAACATCAGACTGCCTTATTCATCTGAAAAACCTGAGCTGGCTGTTGCTCCTGAGAAAAAGAGAGCACTTAGGAACCTGTTTCAGAGCTCCCTGCTGTGCCTCAGCTCAGTGGCAGAAGAATCTGCTTTCTATTATAGTGATAAATTGCTTAATTGGAGGTGTAAGCAACCCCCACTGTAAAATTTGTCTTTGTCAGATATATAAAGCATTGATTTTCTTTGTTTGCTAATGCAAACCCCCCTAGTATGGAGCTGTAGTCTCCCATCACCGTGCTACCAAGCAGAGGTCTATGCTAGCAGAGCTGGGGTGTGTTTCACATGTGTCAGCCTTGTGCTCTCCCCACCATGTCGGGCCTCTTCTGCCAGTGACGTGGGAACACCCCATCCCTCTTGGCCCAGTGTGTGCGTCACTTGGGGTTCCCACTTGGATCACTTTATTAAATATACAGTGATGAATTTATCTTCTGGAATTCTATTCTTAACCCCCTGAAGTGAGCCTTTGGAGTCCCCCAGCAGATGTTATCGCCAAATTGTTCTTAAACACTGCTGTAAGGGCAAGCTCCCTGACTGCCCCCAGAGCACAGAGAGCACTGATGGTTATCTTGCTGGAAGATTGCTGCTGCACACGAGAACCACCCCCAGCCTGGGAAAGCCAGAAGTGCCACAGGGCTCTGCTCACGCAGATTCCAAGAGGATTGAGAAGTGCTGCTCTCAGATCAGGTAACAGTGAAAGCTGCTGCAGAATAAAACGTGAGGAGTGTTGGAGTGAAGAACACATCAGAGGGTAGAGGTGGCCTTCCTGCTTTTTCTAGCTGTGTGTGTGAGCCACAGCCTAGAGTCTGAAAACAGCCCCAGCTTTCTAATCAAGTTGGGCTATTTTTTGTCAACCCTTCACTGTTCATTTTCTATTTCTCTTTTTTTCTCCTTCTACTTTTTTTTCTTTTCTGCTTCACTTGTCCTCATCCCACATCCTGGTTTGGATGATCCAGTCGTGGGCACTCAGGCATGTGAGCCAAGTGTCTTTGCATGCCCTGAGAATGGTTGCCAAGCTTGTACCCTTCATTCTAGGTCTTTACTGTGAGCCTGGGCATCCTCTGGAGCAAAGGGATTAGGAGCCCTGGGAATAAACATTTCCAGGCTCACAAATTTTGAATTCCTATCATCTGCTTCCCATTCTAGGAGATATCCTAAAGATTTCTTCCCATGTGCGGTATGAGCAGTCTCTATTTCTGTCAAGTTTTTCTTGTGCACAGACAGTCTGAGATCTGCTGCTTTCCATTTATGCCTCTTTTCTCCAGCCATAGCCCATTAACATCATCCAAGTCTCTGCCTGATGGCTCTTTGCCAGAGCTCATCTCCTCAGCAATCTGCATGCATGGATGTCCACTTTTTTTATTTTAGCAGCCCCAGGAGACACCAGATTTCCCTGACTCGTTTTTTTTTCCAGAAAGACATTTCCATTCTCTTCCCATTAATAGCAGAAGTGCTCCTGCTGCTGGTGGCCAGTCTTTCAGAACTATTTGAGGCTGGGTCAGTTCTGATTGCATTGTGCCAGATTTGACTTTGCTGGTGGTGCTGCTGGTTTGTTCCAGAGCATCAGGCTCGTTGCTCACCAGCAGAACAAAGGGAGCTCCGATGCATGTTGGGTCCTGTAGTGGGCCAATATTTTGGTCTGGGCTTGAGCAAGATGGCTGCATGTATCTGGGTTTTTTCAGGTTTTTTTTCCCTAGTGAGGTTGCAAATGACTCAGTACTCTGTGTATATTAGTATTCTTGAAGATTTTTGTAAAAATGGAGCAGCAATTTTTATGTTGGTTTTGTAGCAGCCTCCAAACACCCTCTAAGAACTTTCCCTCCCGGTGTCAGCCAAGAAGTTACGTCACTGCACTGCTCACGAGCCGGTCCAGGGCCAAAGCGGCACGAGGCTGCGACCAGTCCGACCAGTCTGGACCAGGACCCCCTCCCCAGTTCTGCCTGTGTCCGCACTGGGAGCAGCTGGTCCAGCCTGTGCCGAGGAGGGGCTGGGGCCACTGCCAGTGCTGCCCACTGGGAGCTGCAGCCCTCGGCCGGCTGCTGCCCTCACCCTGGCAGCTCCTTTCTGGAGGCTTGGAATTGGGTCACAGCAGCAGCTGGGCAGCAAAGGAGGTGCACGTGGAGGAATCACAGAGGAGTCAGGGTCAGGACACTGGAGCAAACAGCCTTGCTGAGGCAGCGAGTGTGTGTTGGGCAGGAGGAACACATCCCTGCCCTTGGCTCCTTGCCCTGCTGCCTGGCTGGGTGCTCTGGCTCTGCCAGGTGGAAGGCAGGCCTGTGTCCTAGGAGATGCAGTGGGCAAAAGAATATGATTCTCAGATAATTTGTCTTGTTAAATACAGCTGTTCTTTAGTGGTAAGAACTCAGGTTTTCGAGGAGCTGTATTTAGGTAGGATGTGCCCAAGGGAGAAAGGCTCCAGCTGCTGAAATGCTGTTGTCTTTGCTGCAGTCCCAAGGTTGTGTGGGGCTCAGGACCCTGATGCTGCACAGTGAGAACTGTGCTCTTCGGAGCATTGTGTGCATGGCCAAGCAGAGGCACCTGAGGATGCTGGTGACTGCAATGGCCTATTGGTACTGCAAGATAAACTGCAGAGGTATTTCCCTCCTCCCAGCTAAGTGATGGCTGCAAGTGTGTCAGTTTTCCAGCAGCAGGTATTCAGTGGCTGTTTAGCTTGGAGAGAAGAGACTGCAGGATTCTCGTGGTGGCTCATCCTGCAGTGTGGCTGTGTCCTGTTGTGCATGCTGCTGCTGTCTCTCTGGCACTGCTTTGGCCTCAGTCCACAGGAGTCTGGTGCTTTGATGTGAACTCATGGCATGAAGAGTGGACAGAGCAGGCATTTGTTTGCAGTGTTCTCTGCAGGTGACTGTCATTATTTATCTACTTTCCTAAGAGCTGCCATGCACAGGATTGTTTGTTGAGTTAGCAGGTGTAGGTGTTACAGTAACCATGAGAGGTGACCTGAGGTGTGGCTGCCTGTGGGGGAGGCACTGCTTTGTGGACAGTTGGGGTTGGTCCTGGAGTGCAGTTTCTGCCGCGATCACTCTCTCCATCTTCTCAGTGGTCTCTGCATGTTTGCGGTGCCATCCTTCCCCTCTGTCAGCTACACACACACACTGCACACTTCAGAGAAAGAGGTAACCCAAGGCATGCCCTCTCAAGTCAACCCCATCCCTTCCTGTTGCCTCCACCTTAGCTGCCCTGAGGGGTTTAGAACTGCAGAGAGCAGGTTTTCTAGCTGGTAGTCACATTCTTTGTTCACCATGGCCTCTTGTGTTTTTGATTTCTGTGACTGGGGCCACTTAACTCGTTTCCATGAACGCTTGTACTTACGTTGCCTCTCTTACCCCCGCAGGCAGCGTCCTCGGCTCTGAGCAGTCTGGGCCACGTGTACACGGCCATCGGGGACTACCCAAACGCGCTGGCCAGCCACAAGCAGTGTGTCCTCCTCGCCAAGCAGTCCAAAGACGAGCTCTCTGAGGCGCGGGAGCTGGGCAACATGGGAGCAGTGTACATTGCAATGGGGGATTTCGAAAACGCAGTGCAGTGCCATGAACAACATCTGAAGATCGCCAAGGAGCTGGGGAACAAGCGGGAGGAAGCTCGAGCCTACAGCAACCTGGGCAGTGCTTACCACTACCGCAGGAACTTTGACAAAGCCATGTCCTACCACAACTACGTATTGGAGTTGGCCCAGGAGCTGGCTGAGAAATCCATTGAGATGCGAGCTTATGCTGGCCTGGGCCATGCAGCTAGATGTATGCAGGACCTGGAGAGGGCTAAGCAGTACCACGAAGAGCAGTTGCACATTGCTGAGAGCCTGCAGGACCGAGCTGCTGAAGGCAGAGCCTCCTCCAATCTAGGTAAGGCCCTGACGTGGAGCAGAATTTGTCAGGGAATGCTGAGACTATCAGAGCTGCTGCCAGGATGCAGGAGGTCTGCTGTGTGCTGTCTTCTTAGTCACCCCAATTTCACCAGACTGCCTTAATAAATTAAACAGGCCCTTGGCAGATTGTGTGCTGCTGTAATGTATTCTGTGTTCAATTATTAAATTCCTCAAAAAGGCACTACAAAGCACAAACTCACAGCAAAGGAGAAATGAAAAGATAAAATGCATTTGAGGAGCTCTTCGGGAGTCAGAAATAAATGTAATTCTTGCACTAATGCAAGTAGTGACACGGTTTGTTACCTGACCATTTCTTTGGGAGCTTGTCAGCTGGGTACGTCAATATATTGCTGCCTTGTAAGCTGGAAGACATACGGGTCAAATCCTAACTAAGTTTGTTTTCAGAATATCCATATTGAAATACTGGAGCGTAGGAGTCTTCTGTTCTCCTGAGAGCGGCATTGGCATGCTGCTGGCAGGCTGGGAGGGACTGAGTTACATCCAAGTGAAGCCCATTCCTGCTGCTGCTTCACAGCGCCAGATGCGGGAGCGACCAAGGGTACCTTTCCGTCTCTGCCATGGCTGTGGCAGTTGTGCTGCCGATGCTCCAGCTGTCGTTCAGGATGTGTTCTCAGCTGGCTGGGAATGGCAGAGCAGGGCTGGTGCTGGGATAACAAACTAAGTGTTTGCTGGCAGGCCCTGAATCCCAGCTCTTGCAGGCTGCCCCACGCGGTAAATTAGCTCCTGTTTCTGCTTGGCAGTTGGCACTTGGTTCATTTGTAGATGCTAATTGTACTCTGATGTTATCAACAGCAGGTAATTGAAAAGAGCTTGATGAATTACTTAATTTCTCTTAGTAGCTGAGTCTTCAGGAGCTGAAAAAGAAGATAAGGGGAACTGGGGAAAATAAAAGAGTCCCAGCTTTTTAATTAGTGTTGCAAATCTCCTCCTTTAAATAAATTGGGGCAGATTTGTGAGGCAGAGTAGGTTTGTGGGGCAAAAGTTCTGGTGGGCAGCTTAGCATGATAGAGCAGTGAGCATTGACAAGGTTTGTTTAAGTGTAAGAGCACCCGACAGGCAGTAGGGCTGGGGAAGGAGGCTTTGCATGAACAGCAAAGCACAAACTACATCCCCCATCTCTGCTTCATGGTGGGGCCTGTCCTGGGGGAATGCAGAGGCATGAGAGATGCACTAGTCTGTGCCAGGGATAGTGGAGCAGGAACTTGGGTTTTCCAGGCAGGGACAGGGTGAGGTATAAATGCTGGCTCCTTGATGGGTTGGTGAAAAAGTGTCCTCGTCTGTGCTTGGGAACACACTGGCTTCCCAGCTCAGTCAGGACTAAAGGAAAGCTCCTCTTGCTGTGAAGCTTGACTTACTGCATTTAGTTTCCAGAGGAGGCTGAGCAGAGTATGCAGGTTGTTTTGGTGGCACAGTTCCTGGGAGATGGCATGATGTGCTGGCCATGAGTGCCTGTAAAATGGGATGGACATACTCTGAGCAGCGCTGACAAACCTCCAGGGACCAGAAGCACTTTCATCCACCTCCCTTCCGAAGCGCTTCCTCCTTTCTGGAGAATTGCCTCAATTCTTTCTGAGCAAATCCAAAAAACTGAGGAAATGCAGTCTGGGGAAGTGGAAGCTGTCGCTGGGTTATGTTTTAGTTCCCTGCATTAGTGTGCTGATGAGCCATCCATGTCTTCTTGTCCTTTTTCTGTGATCTCTTTGCCCCTGGGCAGACCACAGCTTGTTTGCCAGAAGGAAGAGCCTGGTTCAGCTGCAGTAGTATTTCTCCTGATTGCTTGTATGTGCAGTGTAGTCTGTCTCTGTGCTAGTCAGCATCAGAAAAAAACCTGGCAAACTGGTGCAGAAAACTTGAGATAAGCTGAGCTGAGCAGTTCGCTGTCAGTGCTGGCACTCACAGTGCTGCTGCTTGCTGGGTTTGCTTTGCCTCATCCCAGAACAAAACAAGTTGCTGCAAAAGGAAGCAACTAGCTCTTGTTCCTCAACCTTCACGGTTCCCGTGTGCAGCTTGAATTCTCACTGTCTTAAACTCAGTCAAGTTGGGACCAGAAAATTCATCTTAATGTCATAATTAATCTTAACAGCAGCTTTGGATTTAATGATGCTTTCATCATGTAATTCCAGAAATTTTTGTTAAGAAAAAAGAGTTTTGGTGCAGCACAGAATGTTTTTCTGTGTTGGATTTCAGCCTAAATATAATTTTCAGTTGGTATGCTGACTCAGCCACTCCCCACTTTGTGTTAGAATAGTTCTCCTAGCGTCTGAGTGCGGGGTCTCACGTTTCAGCTGTTATTTGGCTGTATTTTTCGTCTTCTCTGTCAGAGTTAAGTTATGCTGGAGAAAGAGAACATGCAGTTCTTGTTGAGACTATTAGTGTTGTTTAAAATGCATCCAGTACCAATTAAAAAGTCTTAATTGTCTCTTTCATCTAATCCACATGCAAAACAAAACCTCGTCAAAATCGCCATGCTGACAGGCAAAAAAAATGTGTCTAAATGTGTGTTTCCAGGCCAGAATGTTAGAGTTGGCCTCTTTGCTGAAGCAACAGACATTTTCTGTTTGCATCTCCCTGATGTAGATGGAAAGCACCCTTAAGTGTACTATCCAGCGCTGAGCAGGGCAGACATGGACTGTAATGGAGCCCAGCTGCTGCAGGGCTCTGCAGGGACATGCACTGTGCTCTGGGACACAGTGAGCAGAAGGTGATGGACTGAGGGTGAGGCACAAGCTATCAGCCCTTCACAACGAGGAGATGTGGAGTTTAACCAGAAGTCTCAGGTTGTCAGTCTTTGCAAAGCATCTGGTGTTTCCGAACACCCAGGCTCCACGTGGAGACATGGCTTTCCAGCCTCTGCAGCTCCCATTGCAGTGGAGAGCGGACACTGCACATTATTAACAGAACACAGTTTAAAATCTCTTTGCAGTTCCAAGAGAACTTCTGTACCTGTCTTCATGGGCTCACCATGTTGCCCAAAGATCCCAGATATTTTCTCTTGAAGCTTTTGCAGTTAATGTCAGAAAACATTTGCAGGGCCTGCATCTGTGGCTCCTGCACCTCCAGGCCTGTTCACAAGTGTTTTGCAAAGTAGCCACGAGCATTATTAGCACAGTTTATTTGAAGCGTAGGTGGTACCATCCGCAGATTCAGAGTGCCTGTTCCCATGTCTCATAACAAGTGCAAGATGATTCGACTGAAATTGAAAAGCGGCTGCAAATGCTGTCTTGCTCACTGTTTGAGTTTGAGCTCTGGAGACACCAGGTATCACTGATGGAAAAAAAAAAAAGGCAATTTTATAAGGCCAGACTGTCCAGTTGTTGTGGTGAATGTGTGCTTCATGTATAACATAAAACCTTTCCTTGGATTTTCCTGTTAGATGCAAGGAGACAGTTTATTTGGAAGGGCTGTGCCCTGTCAGCTGTGCCAGGGCCACATCTGGCCTGGTGCTGTGGGGAAGGGGATGGGGCTCCCTGGAGTGGAGAGCCAGGGAAAGGGCCAGGCTGCCAGGAGTCCAGGCGTGCAGGGTGCTCCAGAGGGTTAGTGCAGGGGAGTGTGTTCTCTGAGCTCCTTTGTGTTGTTTTTCAGGAATCATTCACCAGATGAAAGGTGACTACGACACTGCGCTGCGGCTGCACAAGACACACCTGTCCATAGCGCAGGAGCTGAGCGATTACGCGGCCCAGGGCCGGGCCTACGGCAACATGGGCAACGCTTACAACGCTCTTGGCATGTACGACCAGGCCGTCAAGTACCATCGGCAGGAGCTGCAGATTTCCATGGAAGTCAACGACCGTGCCTCTCAGGCGTCCACGCATGGGAACTTGGCAGTTGCCTACCAGGCGCTGGGTGCCCATGACCGTGCCCTGCAGCACTACCAAAATCATCTCAACATTGCGCGGGAGCTGCGGGACATCCAGAGCGAAGCGCGGGCCCTCAGCAATTTGGGCAACTTCCACTGCTCACGGGGAGAGTACGTGCAGGCGGCCCCGTACTACGAGCAGTACCTGCGCTTGTCCCCAGAGCTGCAGGACATGGAAGGGGAGGGGAAAGTTTGCCACAACCTCGGCTATGCCCATTATTGCCTCGGGAACTATGAGGAAGCTGTTAAGTACTACGAGCAGGATCTTGCCTTAGCAAAGGATCTGCATGACAAGCTGAGCCAAGCCAAGGCCTATTGCAACCTGGGCCTGGCCTTCAAAGCCTTGATGGACTTCAGCAAAGCAGAGGAGTGTCAAAAGTACCTCTTGTCCCTGGCACAGTCTCTGAACAATTCCCAGGCCAAATTCCGAGCCCTGGGGAACTTGGGGGATATTTTTGTCTGTAAAAGAGACGTACATGGTGCAATAAAGTTTTATGAGCAGCAGTTGAGCTTAGCCCATCATGTTAAAGACAGGAGACTGGAAGCCAGTGCCTATGCAGCCTTGGGCTCTGCATACAGGATGGTACAGAAGTGTGACAAGGCTTTAGGTTACCACACGCAGGAGCTGGAGGTGTATCAGGAGCTGGGGGATATGCCGGGCGAATGCAGAGCACATGGTCACCTTGCTGCAGTGTATATGTCACTTGGGAAGTACACCATGGCCTTCAAGTGCTACGAAGAGCAGCTGGAGCTGGGGCAGAAGTTAAAGGACCCCAGCATCGAAGCCCAAGTCTACGGTAACATGGGCATTACCAAGATGAACATGAATGTCATGGAGGAAGCGATTGGCTACTTTGAACAACAGCTGGCCATGCTGCAGCAGCTCAGTGGGAATGAATCCGTGTTAGATCGGGGACGAGCCTATGGGAACCTGGGAGATTGTTATGAGGCTCTGGGAGATTTTGAGGAAGCTATAAAGTATTATGAGCAGTACCTGTCCGTGGCTCAAAGCTTGAACCGTATGCAAGATCAGGCAAAGGCCTACCGAGGCTTGGGCAGTGGGCACAGGTAAGTACAGGTGGATGCAGTGTGTTGCTGATGGGGTGTGTTTGGTGGCCGTTGCACACGGGCACAGAGGTGTGGCACAGGAGTGAATTAGAGTCTCTGGGTGCTAAAGACTGTGCTGCCAGCTCAAATAATGAAGCTGATGTTGCTCTGTGCGGAGAAGAGGAAAGGTTTATGGGGTGACGGGAGGAGCATTGTTGATTTGACGGTGGTGGGGATGTCTCCTGGGGGAGCATTCATTTCTGAAAGGTTTGAGCTGGCCTCCAGAGGAAACAACAGAACATGTTCTCTCAAGGAAATACTGAGAAAATAAACACTGCTGTTTTTTTCCCTTGTAGGGCTATGGGAAGTTTGCAGCAGGCTCTGGTGTGCTTTGAGAAGAGGCTTGTAGTGGCACATGAGCTGGGGGAGGCATTTAACAAAGCCCAGGCCTATGGGGAGCTGGGCAGCCTGCACAGCCAGCTGGGAAACTACGAGCAAGCCATCTCCTGCCTGGAGCGGCAGCTGAACATCGCTCGGGAGATGAAGGACCGAGCCCTGGAGAGCGACGCTGCCTGTGGCCTGGGCGGGGTCTACCAGCAGATGGGCGAGTACGAGACCGCCCTGCAGTACCACCAGCTGGACCTGCAGATCGCTGAGGAGACCAACAACCCCGCTGGCCAAGGCCGGGCCTACGGCAACCTGGGCCTGACCTACGAGTCCTTGGGCACCTACGAGAGGGCAGTGGTTTATCAGGAGCAGCACCTCAGCATTGCAGCACAAATGAATGACCTTGTAGCAAAAACTGTGTCTTACAGCAGCCTGGGGAGGACTCACCATGCTTTACAGAACTACTCTCAGGCTGTGATGTATCTGCAGGAAGGTAAGAGGCTTAGTTTCACAATGGAGCACGCAGTGGTGGGGTCGAAGGGGTGGAAGAGTGACCTGAAGACATGGAGAGATGAAGTACTGTGAGCATGGCACTTAGATATGTTAGTGGCCTTTGATGCAGAAGCTCTTGCAGACATCCATAGCTCCTGCTGTGAGTGGCTCTCCAAGTGCTGTTATGGTCAGCATGCCATCTCCACTGGGGCCTTCCTGCTGTTCTGTAGACAAAGCATGATCTGTGTCTTCCTGGGGGCATCTCAGCTGCCTCAGAGCATGAATCTAGACTCCACTTGACAGAGTCTCTGTGTAAAGCTCATTTGTGCCTGAGCCTGGAAGGTGTAAAACTTCTCTACAAACAGCATTGCATTCCAGGAACTGACTCGGGGAAAACCGCAGGGGATCCCTCTGATTGTGAGAGGTCCTGAGATCCTGAGAGGTCTCAGACTCAAACAGATGTATGCCTTGCTGGTAGCCACCTGTGTTCACCGGGGAGTGAGACCAGGTGGATGAGTGTCCTCTAAACTGTGAGTGAAAACAAGTGGCGTTTGATAGGGAGGTGAGGGAGGTTCAGCCCAAGGTGTCCAGAAGCCATCTGCCACTGCTGAGCGCCGGGTCAGCACTGGCCTGGCAGTTGTGCCACTTCAGGGGGTTCCAGCTGATCAAGGTGTGGGCTCTGATGGAGCAGATGAGTGTACGAAGCTGGAGGCAGAAGGATTAATTACATCAGTTACTCTGTTTTTCCTGAAACTGACCTTGGCAGGATTCCAATATGTTGTTGGAAGGGGAGAAATGAAACATAGCTCCTTCTCCTGGTGTGCCACGGAATTCCTGCAAAGCCTGGGAATGCTGAGCAGTGTGGTGACAGCTAGGGCTCTGCTTCCCAGGCCAGGGCAAACCTGAGGTCCCTCAGAGGAGGTGTCCCTGTTGTCAGCAGGAACCACCGGGGTGAGAGGTTTGGAGCATAGTGGGAGCGGGGACAGCGTGCTGCTGGAAGTGAAACGAGTTTCAAGTCCTTTAGGCCAGGCCCCTGCCCTGTGCTCTGGCTCAGTACATAAGCCATGCAGAGCCTGCCAGAAGGCTGGGGAGAGCTGATAGGAAACAAGCCAGTAATGTGTAAAGAGGCATCTTTGTGGCAGTGTTTGACAGCTCAGTGTGATTTTGTTTGTTTGTGTGGCTTTTAGAGTATAAAAGCCCTAATAGGGGCTTACTGGGTGTATCTCAGGGGATGGCACCTTAACTTTGCTTAGGGAGGTCTTGGTCCATGGAAATGTCCATCTCACTGAGAGACATCAGCATCTCTCAGGCTGGTGCCGATGCGAGGGCCAGCAGCATCTGCCTGACACTGGCACTGGCACTGTCCTGCTTGCTGTCCTGGTGCTGCCCCTGCCCTGCTTGCAGTCCCAGAGTGGGCAGCTCCGTGGCTGTCCCTGCACAGGAGCCCTGCAGGACTGAGGCCACAGGCTGCCACAGCCTCTTCTTCCCCCTGGCACTCTCTCACTGACTCCTTTTCAGGACTGAGACTGGCAGAACAGCTGGGACGCAGAGAAGATGAAGCAAAAATCCGTCACGGCCTTGGCCTCTCCCTCTGGGCAAGTGGGAACCTGGAGGAGTCCCAGCACCAGGTATACCATGTTCTGCCCTGTGCCAAAGGGCTTGTGGCATCCGAGCCCTTTGGGTCGTTCCTTAAGGAGGGAAATGTGTGGTGCGTCCTGGGAAGGGTCTGAGCCAGACCTCCCCTGCTGGAGGGAATTCTGGCCCTGGATCCTCCTGCTTCCCCAGCCAGTGCTTTGTGCTGTGACTGTCAGGAATTCACTGTGGCTGTTTTCCCTCCCAGCTCTACCGGGCCTCCGCACTGTTTGAAACCATCCGACACGAGGTGCAGCTGAGCACAGATTACAAGCTGTCACTCTTCGACCTGCAGACATCCTCCTATCAGGCCCTGCAGCGGGTGCTTGTCAGTCTGGGTAAGAGATGCCTTCAGATGCTGAGGCTGAACTCAGGCTCATGGCCACGAATTGCAGGAAGGCCTTCACAATTTGTCCTTTGCTCTTCGGGTGCCTGGTCCTGCACAGCATTTCTGTGCCAGGGCAGCAATAGGGGTGTCCAGCTTTGCGTTTTGGGCACCTTGAGTTCTGCTTCCTCTATTGATTTGCCTTTCTGTGACTAGTTGTGTTACTGCCTGCAGCAAAGATGATCTGTGGGACTGTATTCCAATACAGAGACTGCTCTTTTGGGAAATAAGTGACACTGCTTCCTCAGGTTTCACTTGGGGTTGGGATAGCAGCTGTCCCTGTCCCTGCATACAGTGCTGCAGACCACACTTCTGTCAGGACTGAGAGGTGGCTTTGTCTTTTTAGGTCACCATGATGAGGCGTTGGCAGTAGCAGAGAGAGGACGAACGAGGGCATTTGCTGACCTGCTTGTGGAACGTCAGACTGGGCAGCAGGACTCGGATCCCTATTCTCCAGTGACCCTTGACCAGGTCCTGGAGACTGTGAATGGCCAGAGGGGACTTGTTCTCTACTACTCACTGGCTGCAGGTTATCTGTACAGCTGGCTGCTGGCTCCTGGGGCAGGTGAGCTCCTTTGTGAACAGGAGAGCCTGGGAACAGGCCTTACAAAGGGAGAATTGTACCATTTGTAGCTAGAAATTAATTTGGGAACAGTGTGAACGTAGGAAGGAATCATTTCTGTCTAGTACCCTAAAGCGGAATAGACTAAAAACTATGGCATAGCCACAGCCATAATGACACAGAAGTGCTTATTCAGGGCTTTGATTTCACCTGGAGATGGAAATGTTTCAAGTGTTTAATATTTCCATTTTTCAGCCTCCTTCTGTATATATTTCCCACAGGGCAGAGCAGAGCAGTAATGAGATTCCAAGTATGTTGGCTCTGTGAGAATCTTCTATACATAAGAATCTCTACTTTAATTATATTTTTATGCTTTATCCTTCCAAAGCTTTTGACATTTATTCACTGAAGTGGATTGCAGAAAACAGAAGGGCATCCCCCACTTCCTGATATGCCATTGAACTGCCTGATCCTCACATGAATGGGGGAACACTTATCACAGAGGAGCAAGGAGGATTAATTTGAAGAGGATTGCTTTTTGCAGACAGCTGTTGTTCATCATCTAATAAAGTGATGACTGTAAATTTTGATGAGTTCTTTCTGGATATAATTTAATAATTGGAGCCCTTCACTATGACAAAGCTAAAGAGATAAAAAGTACTATTTAAATTGCACGAAAAATGCGACAGGAAGGAAAGCAAACACACATGCCTGATTTAGATGGGTTGACAGAGGTTGGAAGAGCCACTTTTTGGGGGTATTTTGTGGTCTTGCATGTCTGAGTGTAGGATGGAGTTGTCCTGCTGTGCATGCAGTCACTAATTGGCTCTTCAGGTCTGTAGTTTGCGCAATAAAATGCTAGTAATTCTACAGTATCTCTATCAAGCTGAGCTTATTAAAGTTATATGGATCAAGTGTGGGGTTTGCCACTGGGCTTCATGATCAGTCTCTTCCTTGCCCACTGGGTCTTGTAAAAAAGCAGTTGCAGTCTTCGAGCCCATGGGTTTGTGACTACCTCCTTGGAGGTTCTGTCAGGTGAGGGGAAGGAGAGGGGCTGTGGTGGGACTTCAGGAGGTCTGTTTAGGAAGCTTTGCTGGGAGCTCCTCAGTAGTGACTCTGGCCCAGCCACGGTGACCTCTTGTTCATTGACACAGAGAGCAGCTTCAGTGGCAGCCCAGGGTCCTTGTCCCACTGAGGTGGAACCCTCTGAGCCTCTTGGTTGTTGCTGTGTTTCCTACAGGAGGAGTTGCTTTATTCTTTGTTCCTTCACTCTTCCTAACTGGTTTAATAATTGATGCTGCCAAGGCATCCAGAGCAGCCTTTTACTGTTGATCACAGGCTGCAGAATTAATTATATCAGGAAGCATAGACGAGTCTGAGGGGAGGAAGGTTTTATCTGCACTAGTAGTTGAATTCTCAGCAAAACAGTGAGTGGCCTTTATCTGGTTTACCCATTGTGGGATGCTATCTTTTAATAATTTACTGTGCTTTGATCCATCTTCTTTCTTTTTATAGAATGTATTTTCATGCATATGAGTGAAATGAGAAATCTGTGTGTGATGTGAGGAGGTTCTGCTGTAGTAACAACACTCTTGTTCAGCATTTGAGCTTTGTGTGTTCAGTTAATGTTGTCAGAGCTGTTAATAGGTGTTTTTCATGTGCATCTTTGGAAATGGGAATTACTCTAGTAGGGGCTTGGATGAAAGATGTGGTTTATAATTTATATGAGTGCTGCAATAGTAAAGGCATTCTGAGCATCTCATAAAAGCTCTGTTCTGCCTTTGTACCTTTGGGCCATTATCTGCAAAGTACAAACCCAGCTTTTAAAAGCAAGGTTGGAAATGCTGGAGAAATCCAGTGAAGACCTGGCACAAAGCACTTTGCCCCACTTGTGCTAGAAATGCCAAATGCTTGGGGCTGTGCTGTCTTCTTAGACATCTGCTGGCAACACTGTTTCCTGCCCTACAGAAATAACCTCCTGATTCTGGTGCCCTGCAGGAATTCTGAAATTCCATGAGTATTACCTGGGTGACAGCCTGACAGAAAATGCTGGGGACTTCCATGAAGCCAACAGCGTGACCCTGCAGACTCTGACGAACTCAGCACTGGAGCAGCACATCTCCAGTGTGCGGGAGGCTCTGGGAGTGGATTCCTACTATACCCGGTGAGTTGGGATGGGGGGGGTGTCTAACATCCTGGTTTCCACTCTCCCGCCTGAATTTACAATAGTCTGGGATTAGCTAATTGGCTGAGAAGTCTGAAAACTAGAGTCCGAAAGAGGCAAATTTTCAGTGCAGCAACAAAAAAATGGCTTTGTTTTTGTATTTTATTGCCAAGCAACTCTGTGTACATGCAGATAAGGTCTGAACCCATGTACTTGATGGTGAATGTATAGATTGGATGAGGAGGCAGGTGCCATGTCTGACTGTATATAGAAAGATTTCATCCTGTTTACAATTTCCAGTGTAATTAATTCCCTTCTAATGGTTTGCTTTGAAAAACTGCAAATACCATAGGAATTCCACCTCCCTGCAATATGTTCCCTTGTGTCTATGGCTGAGTAAATAATTTAGAGTGGATTAATCCATCTGATGAACATCAGTAAAGAGGGAGGAACCTTACTGCAATCCGTTACTCATATAGGTCCCACAACTGTGTTTTCTTATGCTTTCATCCTATGTATTTATTGCAAGTCAGGTTTTTCTGCTTATTTATACTCAATCTCATGATCTCTCGTGGTGTTTGGTTTGATTTATTGATTGGATGAGTATGAAAATAGTTTCTATGCTGACCTTTACAAGTAGTTTTTCTCTGAATGCCTCTGACTGAAAAGCAGAGTTGGCAGTGTCCCTGTCCTTGAGTGTTCTTTGGGAATGCCATGCACAGGTACCAGTTCATCATCAGGATGTGGCGTCAGTTCACCGTGTTTTATAAGTGAACCTTGCTGTGTCATCATACATGGCTTGACTTGAAGTGTGTTAGTAACACACCGGCTATGTGCAGGCCTGGCTCACTACAGGTGCAAAGGGAATGTAAATGCATGTGTGGCTCATTTCTTATCCAGCCCCCAGAATTGAAAGGAATGAAGACACTGGATCTTTGAGGTTATACCATGTTTTAGTCTTCTTTTAAACTGTTTTGCATTTTTCTGCAGCACTGAGATGTGTGAGCAAAGCAGTTCTGTGACTCAGAAGGTGGCATCCAAACCCACATGTTGACTGTTGAATCTTACCCTGCAGACAGGCAGATACAGTTTTCAGTTCTATTAAACATTTGTCGCCACAGATTCTCCTCCTGGCAAAGGCAGTCCTTCAGTCTCTAGGTTCTGGGATGAGTTTCTAATTTACTGAGATGTCAGCTTCTTCCTCACTTTTTGGTGATGGTAGGGGTATGTTTTTGATTAAGGATTCTGGATTTATTGCATGTCTCTGAGATCCTTGGACCAGTGTGGTGTGATCATAGGTGAAAGGTCTTTCCCCACTTCAAAATTATGTGCAGGGAATCAGTCACAAATCTTGGCTGGTCCATGTGGGTGAACATCGTGTTCTGCTTTGAAACTCTTTCCCTGGGTGGATCAAGTGCTTACCCCCCAGCCCTGCTGACTGTGACCACACTCCAGCCCCCAGAGCCCTGGCCTCTGCTCTCTGCCCAACACCAGGAAACAGCAGGGTATGAATATGCACAGCCCACATGGGGGAAACTTGTGTCTGACTGACTGTCAGTCCCTGGCTTGCTGGTGTGCCCTGCAGCTTGTGTACTTTGGGGTTCAGGCTGAAGGGTCATTGCCGTCCACACTGCCGAGAGCAGGGTTAGAGGTACTGCTGTGTCTCCAGAGCACATCTTCCAGCTTCATGGAGAGGAAGGGGTGCACGTCAGGACTTTGCTTTGGTGTTCAGTTCCACACTGCTGGAAATGGTTCCTTTCAGCTGGTCTAATTAGACTGAAAAGTAATGCATTCTTGCAAAAAAAAAGAAGTGTGAGGGATTTTAAAGCGTGGTTGAACTCGTGTTAGGACAGACTCCACTCTCTTTAGGGAGAGCATGTGACCTGCTCTCTTGAGTTCATGAACTCAGGGCTTTTGCCTCTTTAAGGAGCTGCAAATACCCACTGTGAGTGTTACTCCAAACTGTGCCAGGACTCAGAGCTAAGCATGCCTGCAGCTGGAGAAAAAATGTGCTGCGGGCAGCTGTTGACAATATTTCTCTCCCTTTTTTTTTACTTTTGTCCTCCTGTTTGTGCTTCAGCTAGCCCTGTTTCAGTGTTCATGAAGTGATTGGCTTTTGTCAGGACTTACCAGATTATAAGTCACTTACAAAATATCCATGGTCCATACAGCAACAGGGGGACAGCTCTAATTGCCTGCACAAGTGTGTGTTGTGTGTTCATTTAATTCCTGTGCTCTTTTTTGGGAAACATGCCCTTGAGGAGAGGCTCCAAACTGTCAGGAACCCGAAAGAAAACAGAAATAAGATGTGAGGAGGCTTTGGTAGGTAGCACAGTTAGTTTAGCTTAAATGTACACATGTGATGTGCCATTACTGTGGTTTAGGAATGGTGCTCCCCAATTTAGTTCTCACTGAGGTGCTCTCCCCCTCCTCCTGCCTCTCCACCTGGAGGATGGAGAGGAGAATTGGAGGCACAAAAGGTGAAAGTCATGGTTGAGATCAGAGCAATTTACTGGAAATAGCAATGAGACAAGAAAACAAACAGTAACAGCAACAATATTAATAACAGAAATGTACAAAAGAGAAAGTGATTCACATGCAAAGTGCTCACTGAGCCCAACCCACAGGCACACCACCCCACTGCTGCTCCTTCCGCCTCACTTACCAGAAAGGAACCCCTTCTCCCCAGAAGGGAGTCCCTTTCCCCTGTCTGTGGCATGAGGCCATGCCCCCTCCTGGCTACTACAGAAATTAATCCTGTTCTGGCCTCAACCAGGAGAGCCATATAATACACAGATTATTTATTAGATAAAGGTTGTTTAAAATGTACATACAGTATTTGTGTTTGCCTTCTGATTTTACCAAGAAGAGAAAATGCTAACAGTTAAATGGAAAATCTGCACTGAGAAGGTTTAGATATTAATGTCAGGAGATGGGAAATTTAGAACTGTTGGTCTGTTTCTCTGTATTGCTGCTGCACTTGTGGCATTGACAGAGGAGATAGTTCTGTGCTTTTCCTCTTTGTATAACAGGAGTAGCAACAAAGCTCCCTTTGCTACGTCACACTTTGCCAGTGAAGGAAGCATGCAGAGCTTGGAGTTATTGTGGAAATCTGAGAAGGATATGCTCACACATGTTCTTAGGCAAATCAAGGGCTGAGGTGGTGTTTCCTGCAAACTCAGGTTTTCAGTGTTGTGCTAAGCTTTAGAAGTCCCCACCTGCAGTGCCAGGAATTGGGTCCTGCACTTCCATCTGTGTGTGCCACTCGTTAAACCTTTAGGAACTCCTGGAAGAGGAGGAGATGAGGCTGGTACTTACTCTCTTGTATGCCTGACAGAAGGAGGTGATGCAAGCCAGGGAAAATTTGGCATTAGCATTTGGTTGAGGTTGTTTGAAAAACATTTTCTCTCAAACTGGCCAAGCATTTGTCATCAAGCTGTTGTTCTGTCTTGCATCAATGACCCCTTCATCTCGCTGTTTGCCTCGCAGAGCCTGTGCCAGCAGCGAGACAGAGAGTGAAGCTGGGGATATCATGGACCAGCAGTTTGAGGAGATGAATAACAAGCTGAACTCAATGACTGATCCAACTGGCTTCCTGAGGATGGTCAGCAGGAACAACCTGATGAACAGGTGAGAATGCAGACCTGCTGTGGGGATCAGCAAGCAGGAGGCATCCTGGTGACGGGCTTCTCTCTAAATTGCATGTTTAGGTGCAGCCAATGCCAGTGCTGGAGGGGAGAGCCAGCGAGGACTTGTCCCAGTTCTAACTGATGACTGTCCTTAGGAGCACCCCTTCCGTATTCGCTCTTCTCCTGGCAAAATGCTGGTTTTGAGACTGGGCAATTGCAGGGGAGCTCTGTTCTGTCCCTGCTGTGAGGTGTGGGGATTGGAGTCTTCTCCTGCACACTTGTTATGGAAATACTTGTTTCTGTTGATCTCAAGTCTTGTACCGATTAGCTGGGAACGAGCTGCATTTCCAGAGTTACAGGACTGTACTGTCTGCAGAGTCTCCACTCATTTTCAGCCTTTCACAACTTGTTCAGGTCTCAGCCTCTCACATGACTGGGCTGATGAGGGCTTAGGGCAATCATTCGGAAGGAAAATTGAAGACAGAATTTTTCCAGCGTGGAGAGTGGCTGCGTGATGCGACCCAGGGTTTTTTGACTGGATCTGTGCTTCGTTGTGGATTGTGAGCACAGGATACCCCAGGCCTTTCTCAGCTGGAAAAGCAAATGTGATCAGCCTGCAGCATTGTAAGCCACCGCTGGAGCTTGTGAGCTGTCACAGCATCCCCGTGGAACTGGGAGCTGCCTGCTGGCACCAGCAACTGGCCTGGTTTTCTTTCCAGAATCCACATGCGTGTTTGTTCAAGCTGTTGCACTGATGAAGGACTGCGAGCACTTGCTAGTTCTGGATCACATAGGCTGACATGCTTTGCTAGTTTATCAGGCTTAGAAGAACAGGAGATTGCCCCTCTGATTGAAGGGGAAAATAGGATGTGATTCTGCTCCAGGGAATGCTAATCCTCAGGAGCACTGCAGAGGCCAACCATGCAGCATCTGTCTGTCTGCTCCATAGGAGCCACATGCCTTACTTTGAATCCACGCCCAGGAGCTTACCTCAGATGTCTTGTCAGGTTTGCAGCCCTTAGGAGAAGCCCAGAGATGGGGCAGCTTGGGCACGTCACTAAAAGCACTCTCAGGAGGAGCATTAGAAACTGTGATGAACCTGTGATGTTCTTGCCATGAGCACTGAGGTGAAGACATGAGGAGATGTTCCTAGATGGCCTCCCTGCTTACCCCTCTCACTTTGCTTGTGGAGGGGGGTATACTGGGGGCCCTGGGGGCAGAGCCAACACTGTTTGCACCTGGCTTGCTGAGCCCTGAATTCAGGGTAAGTGCTCTGCTCCTGCCCAGGCCTTTGAATACTTCGTGCACTTAATGTCTGCTCTGGCTCCACAGGTGAGCCACCTGGAAGCTACACAGTTTAGAGGGGCCTTGTAGGAAGCATTAACCTTATGGCCTCTTGCTGTACTGTGTGATTCCTAATAATTAAGCTGTGTAGAGTGGTGTGGTTTATGGCATGCAGCACACCGAGCTTGGGAAAGCAAGGAAACAACCTTGCAAGAGCCTGAAGCTTCGGGAAAGAAGCAGATGAGCATCTGTGTCAAGAGAGCAGGTTGAGAAATAAAATGGGATCAGGCAGTACTTCTGTTCACTGACCTAGAGCTCTAACAAGGAATTTTTAGCTCTTAGACTTTAATTAAACAACAGAATGCAATGTGTACCTGGAGCACAAGCTGTGATCTTGCAGCTCCAAACTCCAGCTCCCCACCTCTGAACAGCCATAGCTGTTCTGCCAGCTGTGCTGGAGTTAGTTCGTGCAGCTGTGGGTAAGTGCTGAGCAGATTTTTGCTGCTGCAGTTCTTCAGAGGATGGTAAAACTATGGCCAACAAGCAGCAAGCGAAGGTCTGTTTGCTTTGGCTTCTGCGCTTCAGGGGACGAGGGCAAGTAGGACTTGCTTAGAGCTGAGAACGAGAGTTTGTCTTCTCTACTGCCAAGGCAGGCCCTGCACTCCTCTCATGGGGCCTGAGTGCATGTTCGCATCCTGTGCTTGCGTGCTGGACGTTCTCAGGGGAGTTTGCATGGCTTTGGGCCAGTGCAGGCTCCCTCATGTGCAGGAACTGCACGTGCTGTTAAGGTCCTGTGTTAGAAAATGAGGCCGTGGAGATGCGGGGACTGTTTGGAGCCATCCACTCTTTATGTCTGGTGAGACACAGGTGACTGAAGGGAAGCCCTTGATTTGGACAGGTGCCCTCTGGCTGCTGTCATCAGGTAACCTGGCTTTTAAGCAGAGAATAGTATGATTTTTTGGCAGTTCTGCTTAGAAAAGCAAACTTGGAGGGTTGGCTGTTCACTTAAGGAACTTCCGAGAAAAAATGGACATTAGAGGAGAAAGAAGCACTGAAGGAACACTGCAGTGATCTCAGTACTGGGAAACAGCTGTCTTGAGCTGAGGATGCCACCGATACAGCCACCAAGACAGTCACAGTGGCTCATGTCTTACTGCAGCTTCTATTTTCTCTGCTCCTTAGGGCAGGCTGGTCAGGGTCATTGAAGCCTTTTTCTGGCCTCAGGGGCCTGACAACTTGCCCTGGAGAACCGTGCAGCTGATTCCCTCTGGTGCGGAGGGATGGGGGTGTACCTGGGGGCCGGGTTGGCCCAGGCAGATGGGACAGCAGTGGCTGGGGAGTCCTTTCTGTCCCAGTTCTCCGCTCTCTGGGGTGCAGTGCTGCAGCTGCCGACACACAGGCCACCCTGGCAGAGACTGCTGGGTGGGCTGTGGGTTTTGTGCAACCACTGCTGGGTTCTGGGGATAATTGCAGATCCTTGAAAACATCCACAGGGAGCTCATATCTGACTGTTTTCTGGAGCTTCCCACAGCTTGGTACTGTGGGTGTGTCCAGGCCCTGAATGTGGATTCAGGGCTGCATATTTGGGAGTCGTCCCTTTGAAGAAAGCCTGATGGATCTGGAGCATCCCGAAGCTGTCAGACCACTGCAGCACCAGGCCTGACTCCCAGCCCTCCTGATGGCCCTTCTTGGCCATGAGGAGTGTTTGACTTGTCCGGAGTCCTAATGAGTGCTAAGGCAGGAGCAGCTCTGTGCTGTTTCTGGGATGAATCCCTCCTTCCTGCCTGGTCCAGCCACTCATCCTCAACAGGCAGAGAGCCATGCCCTGTGAGGCTGGCGGTCAGCCAGGTCAGTCTGACCCATGGCTTGTATAACGTGTGTTTCTCTCCCATTCTCTGAGGCTTTGCTTTGTTCCTGCATCTCCAAGACAAAGGGCTGGAGCAGAGCTAAGGCAATACACGCTGACAGCCCTGGCTATTTGTGCTGTTTCTCTGCTTGCTGCAGGCCAGGCTGCTTGTACAAAGGGTTATAAATCAGCAGCATTGCAGAGTCTGAGCAGAGGCTTCCAAACAAGAGATTTCACTGTTCAGACATCAGGGGACCCTCTGCATTGCGAAAGCAAGGTAGAAATCATCAGTGTGGCATACCAGAGACAGCACCAGTGCTCTGTAGAAGGGGTGTTTGGTCAAAAGAGTCCAAAGTCTCCCCCTTGTGACGTTGAAAGGATCTGGACTCAGGTGCCTGACAAGCCCCCTGGAAAACCTTTCGTTGGCTGCTTTTGGAGGAAAAGGTGGGCTGGCCAGTGCTCCCAGTGCCACAAAAGATCTGTACATCCTCCCCTGTGAATTTGCTCACTCTTCGTGTACACACACACGGGCAGGAGATGTGACAGATTTATGGTGCTCCCTTGGTTTTGTTCTCATAAAAAGCAGTCTGAGTGGTGAAGGAATAAATCTAGAGCTGCTTGGCTGGGAAACCAAGATGCAGGAGGCTCTGCTGATTGGAGTAATCAACCCTCTATTCCCTGCAATAAAGGAATGTGTGACAATCACTTGATGCAGGCAGTGGGGCTGGCAAATGCTGCCTGCTAGAAACAAGCTGCTCAGGGAGGTCAGGGCCCAAGGTCCTGGGGGTGCACTAGGGTACTGTGGTACCCCTGCACAGGTTCTGTTTTTTGATCTGATTTTAAAATCTGTGCTTCATAAAGCTGAGCCCAGCCAAGCATGTGTGGCTCGTTCATGTGCTGCAGTGAGGTTGGCAGACGGGTCCAAGGGGAGCAGATAGTGTGAGCCTGTGCTGGTCCTGTTTCTCAAGTCCCCCAGGTGAGTTATCAGCATCTTTAAGCAGCAGCAGCATACTTGTACTGTCACTGGAATCTCTGGGTCAGGGGGCATGGGCAGGCAGATACCAGGCTTCTGTTGACATTCTGAAAGTACTCCTGTGTGCCATAAGATGGAAATTCCTTGTTAGTGGGAGGTAGGAGCATTTTTTTCAGAGAGGTGTAGATTTTAGGTGTGATGTGAGTTGGGTCAGGAGGCTGGTTGCAGCACCTGAGGAGAAGAAGAGAGGGAGAGAAGGCAGTTTTCTGAGTCTGGGTGTTGTGCATGTCAGAAAGGGTTGAGGTTTGTCCTGGGCCTCTGGTTTGTCAGTGGGAGAAGCAGTAAACTGGATTGCAGTATTTTTGTTCTCCTTGTCTTTTCCTCCTTGTTTGGTAGTATAAGGAGACACTGCACCTGAATGTGTGTGTGTGTATCTGCCTATAGCAAACACACAGCTATTCATTTACCCCACTGATTAATGTAACTGTTGGATGCTGAGGTTTATTTTTATTTCCTGGATGTGCAAATGCTTTCTCCTTTTATTTCTTTTCTGTGTTGATAGCCAAGAATCAGTCCAAGTAAAGAGGTAAAACTAAGGAAGAGAGACAGGGCATTTGTTCAGCATCAACGTTCTTAAAGGAAGGACATTGAAACCAGTGTCCTGATCAAGAGTATAAGTTTGGTCATGAACCAGGGAACTAGAGCTGCTTCTCTGTTGTGTGGATTGGCAAAGGCACACAGCGTTGGAAGGTATCTGAGAGGAGAAGCAGCTTCACAGAGACCAAGGGAGGCTTTCTCTGTGCAGGAGTGTCAGACATGATCTGGACTGGGATTTCATCTAACCCTCTTGTTAAATGCATTTGACACTTTGAGGACAGTGGGGCACATGTTGCCTCGTGGATGGCCTTTTGCATTTGAGATTGCTGTGTTCATTGCTGGACAGCCCCAGTGGTGCCTCTGGTTACACTTCAGACCTTGCACTGCCGTTGCTGTTCAACACCCTTTTTCCCTTCCTACCTTTCCTTTGAGGCCCACCTGCTAAAACTTTCTGGAAAGTTACACTCTCCACATAAAATGGTTATTTGTGGCCCCAGGCCAAGGATAACATTTCTGGGGAGCACAGCTGCTGGATTAGTGAGTCCAGAATGGAGCAACATCATTTCCTCAGCAGGGCAGTAACTTGTGGCTGCTGATGCCAGCAGAGCACGTGCAGAGCTCTGGGGGTATGTTGGGAGTGGGTGCCAGATCAGCTCTCGACGCTGACATTGTGAAGCTGTTCAGAACAATGGCAAAAGTGCAGGCAGAATCTTGATGTCTTGTTGTTTGCCTGTTGTCATATTTCCTTTGGTAGCACACTAGGTCAGCTGGTGCAAAACCCAAGTGCAAATCTTGCTGTGATTGTGGTCGGTTGTCAGTGGATCTCATGGCTGCCTGCACGCAACTGCTATGTGTGAAGGAACAACTGGGAACAGCACTTCAGGCACTGGAGTGTTTAGAGAAACTCCATAGCAATGTCATATGCTGTGTCCAGGTGGTTCATCCTGCCATTAATATCACCGTTTGCTGAGGTGTGAAGCTGAATGGGAGACTCAAGCCCTCCCATGAAGCATCTTACAGAGCAGAGTCCCCTGGACAACGGGGCCTGGCTCATGTCACTGTTAGAAGTCAGGGCGGCCCACAGTGGAGCTGGGATTCCTGCGGCTAACCTCTCCCTTGGCTTTTGCCCACAGGAGTTGCCAGAGCATGACCAGTCTGTTCAGCAGTACCATGTCTCCTGTTAAGGATGGAACATCATCGCTTCCAAGGAGGCAGACTTCCTTCACCAAACCCCCACTCCGTGCGCTCTACGACTTATTGATAGGACCCATGGAAGGAGTAAGCCTTTGGCACAGACACTTACTGAAATCCTCACAGCAAGGGTGGACGGCTTGGGGTGGTATTGGAAGTGTGGTGGTTTGCATAGAATGGCCTGAGCTGGAAGGGATCTAGTCCTGCATACATGATCCTTGTCTCCATCCTTCAGCAAGCACTCCAAAGTTATCTTGCCTTTGGGAAAGTCAGGCAGTCTAGACAAAAATAAAAGGACACTATTTCAACTGGTTATCTCCAAAACAATGCCAAAGTTGAGGACTGGATCTTATCCAAGTGTGCTAAAAGTTTCATTTTCAAATGAATGGTTTGCTGGCCAAGCTGTGGCTGCTGCCTAAAGGTGTAGAATTGGAAAAAAGCCAGCAGATTTCTAAGCAGGATAGTCTTTTTAGACTTTTTTTTGGTGGGCTGCAAGTGTTTAAACTGGAGCAAATTTTTGTGCTTTGAAGTTATTCTTTCCTGGGGTGATAACTAATTATTTTTATGATACACTAGATAAATAAGAGTGAAATTCCACAGTTACATGGGACCAGGAGCAGTTGCCACTTTCTGTGCCCAGCTGCATGTTCCCTATTGACTAATCTCTCTGTTTTACTTCTCCATCCATAAGATGCTTTCTGTTTAGATCTGTTGGTGACTCTGGGTTGATTATGATGTCAAGTGTCTGGAAGTACAGGCCGTGGACACAGTCTGTCTGTAGATTGTTTTGTTCTTTAGAGAAAATGGCTATTTTGAAATTCAGTGTAAAAAAGAGTATTCTGTGACAAAGGATGAGGTGATGATAATACTGGCAGGATGTAGGTGGTTGGGGTTAGCCAAGGTTTCAGGCTGGAGTGGAAGGAGTTGTGGTGCTGTGGTGAGGCTGGGCCCACATGGGCTGCGGCCAGGATGGTGACCCAGAGCCTATGGGTCAGTGTGCTTGGGCTTGTTCATCTCAGTGGGACTGGTGGGGCACAGGTGAACAGCAGTCCAGCTGCACAGGAGTGCTCACCTGTCACACAGAGCATGGCTCTGATGTGGATGTTTCCAAACCTGACTAGGGCCTGATGCTTGCGAAGTGCAGGCGGGGGCACTGGTGGAGTGAAAGGGCCAGACTGATTCTCTCTCCTTTCTCTGCAGGGTTTGATGCATTCCAGTGGGCCTGTTGGCCGCCACCGTCAGCTGATCCTGGTTCTGGAGGGAGAACTGTACCTCATTCCTTTTGCTCTCCTGAAGGGCAGTTCATCCAACGAGTACCTCTATGAGCGCTTCAGCCTCATCGCAGTGCCGTCCATCCAGTCGCTGAATCCCAGCTCCAAGGTCTGGCATCACTTATGAAACCTCTCTCACAGAGCCTCTCCTGTGGGTGCAGGTCCCAGTACATGCTCGGAAAAAAGCAGCTCTGTCCTGCTGTGCCAGACACAAGAACAGAAAGCACAAACAGGCTGCCCTGCCAAGGTGCTCCTGGGGCTGAGGAGCATGCTGAGCACCACAGCTCTGAAGTAGGTTCTGATGTAGTTCCTGCAGCACAGAATCACAGCCCCAGGCATGCCAGGAAGGACAAGGGGATTGGATCATTTGGATATCCTCCTCTAAAGGATTGCATGTGCTGGGCATGGAACTACATGGCAGACCGCACAGGTGTAGGTGTCTGATCTGTGCTCAGCTTCCTCGCCAAGCTGACTGTCCTGTCACATTACTGGTATGGTCACCTCCATTTTAGTGTTCTGAGTGGGGAAGGCCACTAATGTGTCAAGACACTGAAGCTGTGAGGCAAAGCAAATACCACAGGGGAATCCTGCAGGATTATCTTCATGCTGGGGTTTGGCAGCAGCATTTCTAAGGCCCTGGTCTCTGGGAGAATGCCCCGAGTCACATCTGCTTTTGCTGGGCAGTGTTTTGCTGCATGTCTTGGCTTAACCTGGGTTAAACACAGTCAGTGGAACAGCAAAAGGGTCTGAACCTTTTCAGCATTGCTGCTGTTCCGTTCAGAAGTCACTGCTGGCAATGGTGACGCTGATCCTGGAAATACAGGTGTGAGGAACCACTTAGTGATCACAGGTAGTGTTCTCATAAGGTGGGAAGCTGGGATCTTCTTTATACATTTAGCTCTGCTGCAGCCCTTAGAGGGACCTGAGCTGTCTGTTGCTTTCTGTTCTTATTTATCTGTTCACCCAAGATGTAGGGATACAAGTCCTGACCAGACTCAAAGGAGGTGTTCCTTGAAACAGTTAAACAGAAGAAACTAAAGAAACACAAAGTCTTGCTGTGATTAGGAGAACCAGACTGTCTGTTTAGATCCAAAGGGACAGGGTATTTTATTAAACATCATAAAAACCAGATCTTTGAACCCTGTTTTCTTTTTCTCTTTCTCTATGTAGTCCCATGTGAGGAAGAATACTCCTGCTTACTCCAGTTCTACCTCAATGGCAGCTGTCATAGGAAATCCCAAGCTCCCTTCAGCAGTTATGGACAGGTGGCTGTGGGGACCTATGCCCTCTGCAGAAGAGGAAGCATATATGGTGTCTGAGTTACTTGGCTGCCAGCCTTTAGTCGGCAGTGCATCAACAAAAGAGAGGGTTATGAGTGCCCTCACTCAGGCAGAATGTGTCCATTTTGCAACCCATGTCTCCTGGAAGCTGGCTGCTCTGGTCCTGACACCCAACAGTGACAGCAATCCAGCCAGCAGCAAGAGTTCTTTTGGGAACCCCTACACAATCCCAGAATCTCTTCGGATGCAGGATGATGCCAGTGATGTGGAAAGCATCTCAGACTGCCCTCCTCTTCAGGAGTTCCTGCTCACAGCAGCTGATGTCCTGGATCTGCGGCTTCCTGTCAAGCTAGTGGTTCTTGGCTCTTACCAGGAGTCCAGCAGCAAAGTCACTTCTGATGGAGTCATTGGCTTGACAAGAGCGTTCCTGGCAGCTGGGGCTCAGTGTGTCCTTGTGTCACTCTGGCCCGTCCCTGTGGCTGCTTCCAAAATGTTTGTGCATGCCTTCTATTCCTCTCTCTTAAATGGGATGAAAGCCAGTGCAGCCCTTGGAGAAGCGATGAAAACCGTGCAGAGCAGCAAGCAGTTCTCCCATCCGGCCAACTGGGCAGGTAGGAGGAGTCTTCTTTTGGACAGACCAGATGTGGGGTTTCTAGAGAGCTGCCAAACTGATTGAGCTAAGCAAGGAGCAGTGCTGGCAGGTAGTTGGGAGCAGCGTGTGCCCTGTGCTCTCCCAGAATTCAGCCCTTGTGTCTCAGACCCTGTTTCAGCTGAGCGTCACTGTCATGGGACACACTGGCATCTCCCTGTGCACAGTAGGTGGGAATGAATTTGATACAGTCGGAAGCAATTGTGAAGTGTGCTTCGTGACTGGAAAGAAATAAAATACAATACAGTGACTCATTCTCTGTGTTTGAAATCTCCAGGATCATGGTTTTTATGTCTCTGGGATGGAGTCGCCTGGAGCACACATATAGGACTTTTTCATGGGGAACTTAGTGACACGCTAACTGGAGGCAGTAGTACTGCTGGAAGCTGCAGCAGCAACCAGTAGCTGTGATTTCTGTGACATAAACCTCTTTTTAGGAGAAAGGTGTCCCTTCCTTCCACTGGGGATGTTTCAACAGTGTCAGCTCCTTCTCAATTAGATCTGCGTGTTGAGCTTTGGAATGACAAAGTCTTGGAGTTCAGGAGTGCCGTTACAGGGATATCTACAGATACCTCATTTTTTTTCCTGGCACAAGGTTTTTGAAAGCTGCATGCATTCCCCAAATGGATTTTTGCACAGGCAGTAGAACCATGTTTGTGGTAAACATGGTTCTGATGTGAACTGCACCTGGCTGGAGGAGAGGGAAGCTCACTGAGCTTGTTAAAATGAGTCAAGCTGACAGTGATTTCAGGCTTATCGAGTCCAGCATTAGGACATGGTTCAGGGAGCACCAGATGGGAGCTGAGTTCAGGTTACTGTGCACAGTTCAGTTGGGATTTTATTTTCCTTTCAAGATTTTTCTGTCTCAAAGGAGCAGTAAAATACCCCAAAAGTGACCACTTCCTAGGCGAATAGAAGAAGTGTGGACGTGGTGCTTGGCATCACCACCAAGCAGACAGAGGCTTTCAGCTGCTCAGGCTGTCTCAGTCCTGCCTCTTCCAAGCTACTGTGTGAGTTCATCACTCACAATCTCTGACTTCCACTGCTGAGCTTTGATGCTAAGTCTCGGAAGGAGCACCAGAGCCAGGAGCAGCCTTATCCTCGGTGCATGAATGAGAAGGGGCAGGTAGAGCTTTCGTGCTGACATCTGGGGAGTCTGGCATTGAATGGTGCATAAGCCGTGACAGGTTTCTGACCGGAAAGTTCTCTGTGTTCTGAGTGTTCTGGTAGCACTGTTGGCATCTGTTGATTTCCGTGGCTGTAGAGGAATCTTAAATCATGCCTGGACAAGTTTAGCTGCGGTCCAGTGGTCTTCTGCTTGCTTGAACAGGAAGACACTATTGATTTAATAGCAGAGGACAATAAGAAGCATCTAGAAGCTTTCTGGAAGTTCAGTATGTGGAACCAAGCAGGGAGTGG
This sequence comes from Myiotriccus ornatus, assembly GCA_036023395.1. NCBI lineage: Eukaryota > Metazoa > Chordata > Aves > Passeriformes > Tyrannidae > Myiotriccus > Myiotriccus ornatus. The sequence goes on from JAYRBT010000037.1 coordinate 8,588,493, forward strand.
ACAGCTGCTCTGGGAAAAGAATGTCCCTGTCCAGGGTGCAGTGAACCATCATTCACTAGTCCGAGGGCAGAGGACACCTGCGTCTGGTTTGAACATTTTCCAAAACCAGAAGATTGACTGTCTCTTCTTCTGAATCCTGCAGGCTTCATGCTTATTGGGAGTGATATGAAGCTGAACAGCCCTTCTTCGCTGGTAGGACAGGCCCTGATTGAGATCCTGCAACACCCTGAAAGGGCCCGGGATGCTCTGCGTGTCCTGCTTCATCTGGTAAGGGAAAGGAAGCACTGCCACAGCTCACAGGCACAGGGAGGGGCACCACAGCCCATCTGGTCCTGAGACAGCCTCACCTGAGGGCGTGTGTCTGCAAATCATGAGTGGAAGAGCAGCACCCTGATGTGTGTGAATATACAGATATGTACACACACATACACCTTCACCCCCTCTCTCTTGCCATGATGTAGCCTCTTGTGAAACTCTGGGTCAGTGTGGAAAGACTGGAACAACTAAGGAAGTGTCCAGAGCAAAAAGAGGCAAAGTAAGCAAAATCTTGCATTGTATTCTGACAAAATCCTCCCTAGACCATCTGCCTTGCATTAGCTGTTGAATTGGGTCTCTGCTTTAAAAAAGAGGTAATCATTGGGGTTAATTGTTTGTACAAGGAAATAGCTATGAGCATGGCAGTCATGGAAACACAGAGCACAGTCACTGCTGTCTCTGCATATTTCGAAGATAAGAGGCCCTTCTGTCCCCATCTGTGCCACCAGCCTGTCTTGGAGAACAGCGGGACTGGAGCCAAGTGCCAGGTGGCTGGAATGATCGCTCATGACTTTTAATACTTTTCTTTCCAATGTGTCATCTGTGGTCCCACAGGAGTGTGAAGTATCCACAGAGTGATGGAAACCTGTGAATATTGCTGGTCCTCCCAATTGCTGGGGTTTGTGGACACTCATGTCAGTCTTTCCTATTTGCCATGTAGGTGCAGACTCATCTGGTAATAAGCAGGCTGGGACCCCAATATGAGTCATCTTTTGGGGAGCAGTGCAGCTACCAGGAAACTATCCCAAACAAACTGGTACTTTGTTTCCTGTGGCATTATTGTTCCCAGCATCGCAGAGAATGCTGACACTCATCACTGTGATGTTACATCTGTGAATGCTAAGTTACTGGAGCCTCCTGTGTGAGACAGGCCAGCAGCAACCTTGGATTTGCTATCTCAGCCTTTTCTCTGTGTAAGAAGAGGAGATCAGTAACAATTAGCTAATGATGTATTTTCCCCACAGGTGGAGAAATCACTGCAGCGAATCCAGAATGGGCAGCACAACTCCATGTACACCTCCCAGCAAAGCGTGGAGAATAAAGTTGGGGGCATTCCAGGCTGGCAGGCACTCCTCACGGCAGTGGGATTTCGGCTGGACCCGCCGGCCAGCGGCCTCCCAGCAGCGGTGTTCTTCCCAACCTCAGACCCCGGGGACCGGCTGCAGCAGTGCAGCACCACCATCCAGTCCCTCCTAGGTGAGAGGAGGCAGCTGTGGGCCCTGACCAGGCAGGGTCAGCCTTTCCTGCCTTTCTGTGATGCCAGCCTGTAAAACAGGGATTTTCTACATCAATGAAATCAATGCATTGAACTGGGGAGAAGTTCTGAAAGTAAATGTTTACTGAAAATTTTGTCACAGATGAGAATCATTTACTGCTGGATCGAGTAAGCACGATGTGACTTCCTTTTTCCCAGCTCTCAGTCAGGAAACGTGTCATCAAATCAGAAGTGAGAAGACCTTTTGCTTTCTGGAAATTGCTGCCGCTTCCAGAACTGTCCAGTGATGTGGGGGAGATGTTTTAGAAATTAGTCGAGTGTGTGTTCTTTTCAGTTTTGTTGTATTTCTCACAGTCAAGAAACAGATACAGATGTTTCTGCTGATGTTTTTCAGGTTTGCCTAACCCTGCACTTCAGGCACTTTGTAAACTTATCACTGCTTCAGAAACAGGAGAACAGCTTATCAACAGGGTGAGTTGGGAGGTTTTCCTTCAGTACCAGATTCTGAGTTGTTCTTCCCAGGTCAGTAAATTCAGAAATGCACTGAATGGTTGATATCCTGGTTTATCAACCCAGAGCTTGCTAGGAGACTTGAGGGTTTAAATTCTGAACTTGCCTGTTTGTGTGAATTAAAGTTAAGTGTCCAGAAGGAAAAAATGCAGGTGGGTTACTGGTCTGTGTGGCCTTGGGACTCCCTGTTCAGTGACAAGTCAAAGCATGATCCCTTCTGTGAGAGGGAGTTGAGTGACAGACAGACCACTAATTGCTTTTTGGCCATCCTGTCTAGGGCCCACGTTGACTGGTCTTTGTGCACTGTATTCACCAAAGTTCCAAGGCATGGCTGACTTTGGTCTGTCAGAAAACTCACTGGGCCTGTGCTGCTCCAGTGTGTGCTCACAGCTCTGTGGAAGGGATTCCTAGACTTTAGGAGAAGGGCAGTGCTACCTGTGGCGATGGGACTTCTCCCTGCTCCCCCCGACCTCCTTCACACTCCTCCCTCTCCCCGGTCTCTGGAGCATGCCTAGCCTAACCTGACCTTTCTCTGTGCTACTGGCCTGGCTGCTTTCCATTCCATGGTTCTTACTGTCCTGAGTGCTCTTGTAACAAAATTTCTCTTCATCATTTGCCTGCTTTATTACATGGACTCACTCACACAGGGAATGGGCCTGTATCTCACTGTCTTTCCCCTTTCCCCATGCAGAAGCATTCCAAGGCAGTACTGTGGTGGGGAGCTGGGACTGGCGCTGTGTGGTGTCCGGGCTGCCCTTCAGTCACCTGGAGTCTCCACAAAATACCAGATGAGCCTCAGCTTTGCTGTTGCCCACTGAGCAGCTCTGAGCCCACTAGAATGAGTCTGGTCCAAGGAAGGGGTTCCTGTTAGGATCCTGTTAGGATTTGCACCAGCGCACGAGATGTTTCCAGTGACCTGTCCTTGATGGTGTTTTGCCTCTTGCCTTGGCTCTCATCGGTGCCCAGGATGTCTGTGGTTAACCACAGGGCTAACTCCCTTATGGCCACCCAAGGGAGTCTGGGTCTGAGGGGTGTGAGGAGTAGAGGACAGCATTCCCATGGCTCAGAATGTCTTACAGCGCTCATGAGTGACTTCCCGACTGTCGCCCTGCCCTCAGATAATGAAATCACCCAAGGACAAACTTCAGCTGGCTCTACATGACTAAGAAAAGACACACTCATCCTTTCCTTGCTGCCCCACACAGTAAATACTGGCAGGCATATTGCACTGGGTTTGCAAATGTTAACTCCATAGTCCAAACCCCCGGCAGAATTCCCTTTTGCACAAGAGTCTATCCCGTTACACATCAGGGTTTTGAGCTCAGCTCTCCCTCCCTTTATGGTTATAGCTTTTTTTTGCCCTCCTGCCTCTCCACAGTTCATGAAGTGAGCAGCCTGGGGCTCTGCCTGTCCCAGAGGAGAGCAGAGTTTGTTCCAGACGGAAGCAGGATGTTGGACAGTTCAGTCAGTGGGTTTTCCCTGGTGGGTGACTGGCATCACAGGGGATCAGGAGCTTTTGGCGTTAGTGAAGCAGCAGGGTGGGAGCCTGAGCTGCTGCACTGTACAGAAAACACTTGTTTCGAGTGCAAAAGAGAAGGCAGGAGCCACATAAGAGAGAACTTTGGTACTACTGTGTGTGCACGGAAAAGTTAGGGATTGCTGACTGCTCTGAATGCCAGTAGTGTATCCCAGAGGAAACGAGAAGGCCTGTTTTATGTTCAGCGTCCTGCCAGAGTGTGGGTTGGCCTGAGTGTCTGCCTGCTAAGTGTCTGAGCTGTCATGAGCTGGGCACTCCCAGATTCCAGCTGCCTATTCCCACGCTGCTGAACTCACAGTTCAGGCTATTCCCACTGCTCCCTTCTTTCTCTGGATACAGCGTCTTGCAGGCAGACATGGATGTGTCCCGGCAGGGTTCCCCAGCACAGCTGCTTTGTAGCACAGTGTAACCCATGTTCTTTCTTTTCTCCTCTTTTCCTTTCTTGTTACCTGCTGCCCGAAGGCTGTTAAAAATGTGGTGGGAATGGTGAGTATGATGTGCATGGGGGTGACACTGCGGTGCAGGGTGAAATGCCAGGGTCGCTGCAGACCCATTCCCTGTGCTGCAAAGTGTCTGCACCCACTCTCAGGCCTGAGATTTGCTCCATAGAGCTACTGTGGAAAAAGGCCTGTGTAAGCTTTTGTGAGTTGTCAGAGATGGGTGGTCCTGAGGTTAGCTGATCCCTGATTAATGGCTTTCCATCCTTGCTGCCCGGACTGTGTTGGTGAATTACATGGGATCCTGGCATCTTAATTTGTGTCAGATCTTCATAAACACGTTTTCTCTCAAGCTTGCTACTCCTGTCCCTTGGGCATGGTTGAGAAACTTCTTTCCTGGAGGCCATGGAGGTATTAAGAAAGTCTTCCATAGTTTCATATGACTTGTTCTGCCCAGTTAATGAGTTTCTTGGGATTTGCATAAGGAGTATGGCTCAGTCATGGAATGGGCTTTAGTATAGTTCTATGAGCAGCCCCAGAGTATCTCTTTCCCTTTCTTTCACTTCACAGATGTTCCTGCTGTGCTTCCTTCTTGCTCAGTTTCCACTGGCCACCCCCCAGCCCTCACCCCTGGTCTGTCCCTGCCTTTGCTGCTGTTCCAGTCTGTCCGATGTTCCTGTCCCTGAACTGTCCCTCTGCCCAGACCTTCCCATCTCACTGCTCTGTTCAGGAGCAGCAGCTGAACTGGGTGTCCAGGGAAAGGGTGTTGCCTTAGCTGTGACTGTCAGAGAAGCATGATGGGACTCATAAGGAATGGCTAACGTCTGTATTGCTTTCTTCAGCTGCATCAAGTCCTGGTTCAACTTCAGGCAGGCGAGAAGGAGCAAGATTTCTCCTCTGCACCAATACAGGTCTCCATCAGTGTCCAGCTCTGGAGGCTGCCTGGCTGTCATGAGTTTCTGGCAGCTCTAGGTAGGAAAACACTTCTTTCTATTGTCCCTCTAAACCCATTGTTGGTGTCTCATGTGGGGCTTGAAGCAGTGATGAGACTCACAGCTTCACATTTGTCTGCCTCCTGCAGGCCAGCCTCATTTGCCAAATTCCAAGGTCTATGCTCTTCAGCTCCATTTCTGTGAGAAAATGTAGAATTAATGGTAGATGGTTGGGTATGTGGGACACTGTCCCCTGAGATGTATTTGGTATATCATTCCCCAGCAACTCCACATAATTTGCAACTGAAGAAGTATTGACAGGGGTGATTTGTTTATGAGGGTGTATATTCCCAGTCCAGTGCCATAAAGCTCCCAACACCTGGGAAGATGTGCTAAACAGTAATAAATACACACAACAAACTGCATGGGGGGTGGGGGGGGTGCTGAGGGTGCTGCAGAGTCTCATACTCTCTATTCTGTCTGTGTTTTAGATGAGATCAGTCTTACTTGAGACAGAGGGTCTTTCTGTGAGTTGTGATTTTCTGCTCCATGTCCCATTACATAGGTTTTGACCTTTGTGAAGTTGGCCAAGAGGAGGTGATTCTGAAAACTGGGAAACAAGCTACCAGGAGGACTATGCACTTTGCTCTACAATCCTTGCTGGCACTTTTTGGTAAAGCTGCTTACAGTAGTTTTTGCTCTTGTGTTAGCTGATGATTTGATCAGAATGGCTTCTGCTGAAATCTCACACTCACACCTTTGCAGAGGTCACACATCACACACGTGTCACACAGTCCAAACGTACAGTGGCTGGAGCAAATGTTATCTTTATATGGGAAAGACCTGTCTGAGCCCAAGCTGGGGATAGAGTCCAGTAGCTGGAGGATGTATAACTCACTCTTGGTTTTGAGAAATAGAATGATAATGAACTGACAAGTTCCATCTAGGATACCTGGACAGAGGGTCTTGCCTGGGCATTTCCTGGGCTGTGCACTTCTTTTTCTTTACCTAAGTAGTAGCTGGGTGTTCTGAGGTAACATAGAGCTTGAGGGCATGTTTTGTAGCATTTCCTCTTAATTCTGATAGAATGTTACCTAGTTTTATTTGATTTTGTCGTGTATCTAAGGGCATGTTTGTACATACTATTTTCTTTCCTTTTTTAGATTCTACAGAGCTGCCCAAGCGCCTTAGCCTGGACAGTTCCTCATCACTGGAGTCACTGGCTTCTGCTCAGTCTGTTTCCAACCCTGTACCCCACTATCAGAACCCTCCATTCTCTCCTACCTGCCCAGACAGCATTGCCTCAGATGCCATTTCTGTGTACAGCCTGAGCTCCATTGCTTCTTCCATGAGCTTTGTTTCCAAGCCAGAGAGCATGCTGGATGGGGTGGGACACAGAGGTCGCCAGGATTATGAGAGGCCCAAGAACATCTATCCACACAGGTCTGCAGCTCAGAGCCAGCTGTCCCCCCAAGCCACCACTGCAGCCAGCAAAGATGAGGAAGAGTATGAAGGTTTCTCTATAATCAGCACCGAGCCTTTGGGCAGTTACCAAGAAAATATAAACCCAAGATTTTCTCCTGATCACAAACAGCCCAAAACTGGTCAGACTGGAGGTATTAAGGAGTCTGTCAACTCCAAAGGGAGCGTAAGTACTCCAAATTCTCCTGTTAAAATGACTCTCGTCCCCAGTCCAAATTCACCTTTCCAAAAAGTTGGGAAACTTGCAAGTTCTGATACTGGGGAATCTGACCAGTCTAGCACTGAAACCGACAGCACTGTCAAATCCCAGGAGGACAGTAATCCAAAGCTCGATCCACAAGAGCTGGCACAAAAAATTCTGGAGGAAACTCAGAGTCACCTCATTGCTGTTGAACGTCTTCAGAGAAGCAGCAGCCAGATAAGCAAGAGCAGCAATTCGGATGATGGGGCTCCTGCCCCGGCCGGCGTGTCCGCGTTCCGCTCTTCGGAGACCAGCGCGTTCAGCCGGCCCGTCAGCTCCAGCCAGAGGAATCAGTCTTCGCCTCTTGCAATTAAACCAAAGCCTCCAACGAGGAGTTCATCCCTTCAGAAGGTGAGCTCTGGCTATAACAGCCCCACAACATCGGAGATGTCAAACAGAGAAGGCACAGGTCAGTACAGTGGGCAGCCGTCTCCAGGTTGTGATTCACAGGGTTCCCTAACTGAGCAGCCTCCCTTTAAACTCAAGTACCCCAGCTCTCCTTACAGCGCTCATATTTCTAAATCACCCAGAAATACATCTCCGAGCTCAGGGCATCAGTCTCCTGGTGGCAGCACTCCGTCTCCTGCTCTTTCTTATTCGTCAGCTGGTTCTGCTCGCTCGAGTCCAGCTGATGCCCCAGACATAGACAAATTAAAACTGGCTGCCATCGATGAAAAAGTGCAAGCAATTCACAACTTAAAGATGTTCTGGCAAAACACTCCCCACCACTCCACTGGCCCAATAAAGATTCTCCGAGGAGCTCCTGGAACAATGACTTCTAAGAAAGATGTCCTCAGCTTGCTCAATTTGTCTCCGCGGCACAGCAAAGAAGAGAGCGCAGAGAAGCTGGAACTAAAGGACCTATCTATTGAGCAACACCTTGCTGCTTCGCCACAAAAGATCCCTCCAAATGGACACAGACACCCTGAAACCACAAACGCAGTGACATCAGCTCATTCCCCGCCTCCCGGCAGCACTGCGGGAGCCGTGCGGCCCCTGAGGCTGCCGGCGGGGAACGGGTATAAATTTTTGTCACCGGGAAGATTTTTTCCTTCCTCCAAATGTTGAAATGTCCCGAGTACCAGCTGATGACTTACAGTCTCGTTAAAGTATTTGCTTCTGCCCACTTGCCTTTACCAAAACAGAACCAGTACGTAAGCAGCCGTGGTCATGCCCCCAGCTGGCAGTGCCCAGGGATGGGACAGGCGGCCCGCTGTCACTGTGGGGGGACACGGCCTCACACACATGAGTTTTCGTTTCCCTCATCAGGACCTTGGCCAGACTCACCCAGTAACAGGTTCTTTGTAGTGTTCAGTCTTTGCAGCAACAGGTCCAAAGCATCTGCTTGTCTGTTCATTAAATACTGGCTTTTAAGCCACCTCCTTGTATTTCTTAACCCAACAGGAGGTTTTACAGCTGGCTTTTTATATTATAAATTATACATATCAGGGGTTGGAGAGAAAAGGGAGAGGAGGCAGAACGTTCCTGTGTGCCATAAAGAAAATATGCACAAGTTTCTGCCTGGAGAAGGATGAGCCACTTACTTGGCTGCTTTCAAGGGCTGACAGAGGAAAAGATCACACACCCCTAGATACCTCTGCCAGGTTGGTCAAAACTGCTGGCAGCAAAACTCCATAGCAGCAGGATCTGGCAGTTCTCTTGCATCATTTAGAGTCTGCTGAAAAAAAAGACAAGAGGACAGAGGTGTCTCATTCTAAAATCTGCATCTCAGGTAACTTTTCTGGAGGGAAACCCCTCAGGTGAGACTTTGCTGGTTGGTCTGTTCAGAGGGAATGTTTGGGCCTAACGAGCCAGGTGAGCCTGAGCATGAGGTAGTGAGTGTGTGTCAGAGAGACAAGCTCTGGTTTTATTGACTGCTCTGTCTCTCCGGCACACTGCATTGTGAAGGTGAACTTTTCATCCTGGCAGGTATTTGGGCAGCACTGATGTCTTCTGTCTGCTCGCTGAGCACAAAAAAGGATTACAGATGCTGCAGCTGAGAACATTATTTTACAGTTCCATGGCAGGCAGGAATGTGTCATCAGTATGTGTGATTTAGACATCACCTGACCAAAAAAATCCCTTATTGATCCTGCTAAATCATTGCCATGGCTCAGTGCAGGCAGGTCTGCAAACCTTTTCCATGCTGTGGAAGCAGGTTTTCTTTGGAGCAGGTGTGGAAACAAGTTTCCTTCGGGGCAGGTGTGCAGTACCAGCGTGAGCAGCTGTCGGTGCAGTGGGAGCATAAACACGAGGCAGCAAGCGGAGGGGCTGGATGCAGAACCTGAGTGCCCTCTGCCCCGTGGAGGAAGGGGGACCAAGAGCACGCCGAGGGTGATGTGTACAGTCAGCTTTCCTAGGCTAGGTGGGGTTTAGGAGTTAGGGATCAGGTTGGAGATACTTCTTCTAAGTAGCTGTCAAATGCAGTGATCGGGGTCCCAGCGATCGTTTCCATGCACTGAAGCCGCGGGCGTGTGGCAGCATCAACCCCACCACGTGTGCTCAGATCCGCGCAAGGGATTCACAGGCCACGGGCTATGAAGTCGGAGCACTGGATCACCAAGGTTTTTGGTGTCTATTCTGCACTCCCAGAATTGGCTGAGTGACTGAAGGCCAATCACTTCACCTCTCCGTGCCTCGTCTTCCCTTTCTATCTAAATGGGGATAGTAATACTTACCTACCTACCTCACAGAGGTGTTGTGAGGCTGAATTCATTAGGCCCTGAGTTTTAGCTGGATCTTAAGTCAACTTTCAGTCTTGCAGCTGACTACCTGAACGGTGAGTGCAGGCAGCTCTGTGGACGTACGTTGCTGATGCAGAGAATTGTTGCACTTAGCGTGGCTGGATGCTCTTGTTGAGAATGTGGATCTGATCATTTGTGATTTTCTTAGGGATCTTGGAGGAAAAGCATGATAGCAGGGCAGAGATTCAGTTCTGATACCGAAACATGAAATTGCTTAGGCTCAGCTTGCTCACAGGGCGTAATCAGATGCTTGCTGTGAGAATATTCTGGAATCTGCTAGTTTGGGAGGAATGTTTTCCTTTTTGTCATCGCAAGAAATGAACACAAGCACTAAAGGTGAAGGATGTTGGGCTGGCTTGTTACAGCCAGCTAACAAGGGAGGGAGGATCACCAAAGTTTCAGTGCAGAGAGACAGAAGGAGTAGTTAGTTACTCACCTATTCATATGCAATGTAGCAGAACAGTTGAGTTCATCTGTTCAACTCATATAATGCAAGTTATTTGTCTGTACATGACATCTTCCTGTGATGCTTTGGTGCTAAACATCACCTTCGTGTCATTTGGCAGGAAAAATTAGAATAGTGGGCCAAAATGAGTCAGCACAGTGTCTGCCCCTTGTGGAGACAGTGATGCTGCTGATCGTGCCACTTGCTGTGGTCACAGGAGTGCTGAGAGACTTCGTGTGACCTGCTCTGTTTCTAACCAGCATAACTGTTTTGAAACGACATCCCAGGAACACCCAGGATGGAAGTGGGCAGCTTTTTGTTTATAGCAACAGCAAATACTCCCTGTAGTGCTGCATAACATGCCAGAAATAAGCCTCTTTGTTGTAGTTTACTTCCATAACTAAAGGATCTTTTAACCTGTAAAAATTCTATGCTGCCATTTTGGTACAACCCATTTCCATGCTCCAGCAAGTTTCATGCTGGCTTAAAGCTTTCAGACAGAGCTAAATCGGGGAGAGGGGGGTGTGGGGAGTGGTTCTTCTGTTGTTTTTAAGGAGGGGGGAGCATTAGAAACAGGGAAGGGTTCAGATGTAGAGAAAGTTCAGTATTTGGGAATTTGGTGTTGTATAAATATGGAAGGTGAGTGTCACTAGAACAAGTCTTTTGGGAAATTGGTCTCTGTTGACTTGGCACAGGGCACTTCCATTGGCTTGCCATGAAATGCATGCTTACTCGTGGCTGGGAGACACTGCACACACCTTGTGCCTCACTCTCCACCCCCTGAATGAGAAACAACCCCTTCGTGAGGAAAAAGTTTTATCAGGCTTGCCCAATATGTGGAGAAATTCAGGATATGAAAATCACGGATTCTCCGTTTGCTATTAGAATTCCTTCTGTGGAGTTAATGCATTTGTCGTTGTTGTATTTGTGCATGGTACAAGTGACAACACTGCATAATACAGTGAGCAATAACAATTAGGTATTAACCACTTTCACATTAAACCTGCCACGTGCAACCATTCCCCAAGGCCCCATAGAGTGTTTTGGTTTTGCCCCATACTTTTTACTGTGTGAGATTTCAGATTTTTTATTGACTGTCTTTAGCTCCAACTAAATGGGAACAGTAAACAATCTCTCTGATCAAAATCTAGTTTAATTTGATTTTGTTGGTTAGCCTGTACCTCTGGCCTGGTATTGATTTTCTTTCTCTTTAATCCTACCTTACTGAAACAAGGAAAAAGCATTGAGGAGGTGCTATACCCACGCATATCACTCCAGGCCACATTTCCTTTCATTAGGTCAAACTCGCTCCGTGAATATCTCTTCCAAGTTGCAGAACAGATCCAGGGGCACAGGGGTGTCTGTGAATCTGTTAGGAAACACTGGTAGTTTCAGCTGGATGGTGATAATGGGTTTGAGCAGTTCTGGGTTCATTGCATTGCCAGGCTGCCCAGAAGGGCTGCACGTGTGTGTGGACGCTTGTCCCCTGGGCTGCAGAACACCTTCAGAAGAGCGCTGGAGATGGTGACCCAGAGAGGACAGTCAGCAGAGACTTCCCAGCAGCAGCCCTTCAGCACTTGCTCTCCCTGTGTGCAGTGTTAGCCATGTTTGGCCTCTATGGACTTTCTATGTAAATTAAAACTCTGTTTCCAGACAGCATTAAACTTTTTATATTATGAAATTTACCATGTAAAAAGATTTTCATATTTTTATTGAAATTGCTAAGGCATTTGGCCTTCCTTCTTTGTGATTTCAGTGTCTATTAAAGCATGAGTTCTCTCAGTGCCTCAGTCTCTTGTTCTAGGAGGGTGTTGGGGAAGGGTGTTCGTTGGCTCACTGCTCTCTGCCAGCACTCAGCTTTGTGCATCCTGTGGCAGAGTGTGGCAGACACTCAGCAGCTCTCAGCTCCCTCTGCAAACTTCCTCCCCTTTTTGTGCAGTGTATTGTGCCTGTTAACAGTGCTCATTGGAAATTGCTTTTCCTTTTCCTGACAGGTGGTGGGAGCATCACTGTTTGCTGGTCTCTGTCTTGTAGGTGGCAGCAAAAGGACGCAAAGGGCTGGATGGAGCTCCAGGAGTTGCCTGGCTCCAGCCCTCCAGTGGGAGAACGTGGTGCTGAAGGGATGAGAGACTCTCCTTGTACCAATGCCAGCCGGAACCTGCTGAGTTAACTCTTCTCTCTGCCCCCATGTGAAAGGTGCCCTTGTGCTTAGGGGAGCTGTTGGGGTCAGATGAAACTAAACATGCAAACCTGCACTGGGGCCGCAGGAGGCTCAGCCTCTGACAGCAGGCAGGAGCCACCGGCAGCGCTGGTTGTGCCACAGGGGGAGCCTGGGCTGGAGCTCTGCCAGGAGGAGCAGCAGCTCCTGGGGGAGCGTCCCCTCCAGAGCGAGGCTGCAGTGGAGCCGCACAGGCTGGCCTGAAGTGGTCTGTCTGTGCAGGGCCGGGGTCAGTGGCTGCTCGGTAATGCTGTGCGTGTGGCAGAGAGCGACGCTGCAGCTGGCTGAGCACGCACCAGACAAACCTTGCCCATATGGGGAAGAAGCAGCAGCAGGGGCTGCATGTTGCCAGTGTTTTGAAAAGCCAAATAAAGGCAAATCCCGAATGCTTGAGAACTTAGGGAACCAGAGGCTCACAGCCCCCCTCAAGAGGCCCCAGCACAGCCCTGGTCACTGCCAGCCAGCCCCGAGTCTGGAAGTGTGTGTCCATAGGCAGAGTTTTCCGTACAGCCATTTATCTGTGGTGGGGGCAACATGGAATTTTCTTACCTGTGGATTTCCGCTCTCTATTAGTTTGGCTCCTGGGAAAGGTGGGGGATGATGCCTTTTCCAGGGAAAGAGGAGCCAGGGGTGGTGCAGGAAGGGTCATGAGTCACGTCTGGGGAAGAGGATGTGCCACGGGAACATGAGTGGTGCTGAGGCCAAGGCTCAGAGAGGAGTCTGCAGCTCACCAGGAGGCCAAGGCCTGCCCTGGCCAGCGCTGGGCACCAGCAGATACCACAGGAGAATTAAAATGCAGCAGCCCCCCAGAAATGAAAAATGTGCAGTTGAGCTGCTTATGGGGCAAGAGTTGACCACAAGTGTGCCTTTGAAGTTACACCTTTATCTTGCCAGCCCTGGCGCAGCACTATTCACCAGAACTCCCAGGTGGGAATGCTGTGAGGTCCCACATCCAGGCCTGCTTGCATTTCAACAACAAAGCTCCACCGTCCCCTTGACAGGCCTGGAAATGTTGTGGGGTAGTTTTTTCTTTCCAGTTTACCTGGTTTTACATTTGTGTGAGCATTTCAAACAGAGGAAAGCAGATGTGCTCTCTCTGCATAGCTGTGGAAAGTATCTGGGGAAAAAAATGAAAGCCAACACTCAGAAAACAGAAAGCAAATCAATGTATTTAGAATACATTAAGTAAATCCTTTAGTTCTACCTGAATTATGTTTTTTGAGAACCCCAAAGTGGAAGTATTGTTACCTCGATGCTTTGTTCTTAGGGTGACATTTTGCCACAGGATGAACTTCCGTCACTATGGAAACCAGGAAAAAGCCAAATACACAGAACCTGCCCTGGGTGGTCCCACCCCTCTGTCCCAGAGCCTGGAGCCCCTGTAGAACTTGTCCCTGCCGCACAGCCCAGCACCCCTGAGCTACCACGGGAATTCTGCTCCTTGAGAACCAGTGTTCCAGGCTCCTCACAGCCTGGAGGGGCTCCACGGAATGTTCTACTTTCGAGGCTGAGTTCACCCTTCTTTCAGTGCCCCTGAGCTCTCCGGCCTGCAGGCTCCTTCCATTTTTTTTTTTTTTTGTTTGTTTTTAATGACAGCTGATGGTCGAGCGTTACCTGTGGGACCGGCGGGGGCAGGTGGGGCTGAGCCCCGGCACGGCCGAGCCTCGCTCTTCCTCGTGTGGGTGCCAGGTCCTTATTAATTCCCGGCGTCCCCGTTACGTGTGACTGCGATGGAGGATGAAGGAATGGTCTCACCAGAGGGCGGCACTGCCCGGGACGGAGCCGGGAACGCGCCTGCAGGGCCGCGCTGCGGTGCCGTTCGCGTGCCCGGCGGGGGCAGCGCGGAGGCGACAGCGACCCGCAGGAGAAGGATTCGGCTCCAAAGACTCCGGGGATTCCAGCTCCCCGCGCCCGGCCGAGACCAGGGCTCGGTGTGAGAGCGGGGCCGGGCAGGGCGGGCCAACGGGGAGACCCAACGGGGAAGAGCCAACGGGGAGAGCCAACGGGGAGACCCAACGGGGAAGACCCAACGGGGAAGACCCAACGGGGAAGACCCAACGGGGAAGACCCACCGGGGAGAGCCAACGGGGAGACCCAACGGGGAGGGCTAACGGGGAGACCCAGCGGGGAGACACAACG
>JAYRBT010000037.1:8602808-8665160 GCA_036023395.1 Myiotriccus ornatus
CACCGGGGGACACTGTGGGGACACCGGGGGACACTGTGGGGACACCGCGGGGACCCGACACCGCCCCTGCCACCCGCACCGCCCCTGCCGCCGCCCGGCCCCTCCGCCCGGCCTTCCGCCCGCGCCGCTCCCCCTGGGCCGCTCCGGCCGGTCCGCCCCGCGGGCACACGGCCCCGGCGGCCCCTGCGCGGAGCGGGAGCCGCGGCCCCGCTCCGGGGGCTCCCCGAGTTCCGTCCGTCGCGCCCCGCCGTGCCCGGGCGGCGGTGCCGCGGGCAGCGCGGGGTCCCGCGGGATTTCGCCCCGTTTTCCTGGGAAAGCCGTTCGGGTGGCGGCGGCGACCGCCCCGTGGCGGGGCCAGGGCCCGTCCCTGCCCGCAGCTCCCTGAACTGGCGGCGCCGGGAGCTCCGCGCCGCTGGGGGGGTCTTCTCGTGGGGGCTTCTGCCAGCAAACCGCCGGCTGGTTTGCTCCTCCGTCCCACCCTTTGGCTTTGGAGTGCTTCAGAGTCTAGTACTGCAGCCTCAGTGGTAGTAAAGGTTCAAAAACTTAAAGAAACTAAGCGCGACACAAAGTTATGGCAGAGGTGGAAGTAGATCCCAAATTTCCTGACTGTTTTTTGCAGCTTCTGACATCCTCCACCCCTTGTTTTTCCTTTCATAGTGTGTCTGCCATTGAACTTCACTTGGGTTTATTGCATTATACCCAAAGCCTCCCTGTCGACTTGAAAACTTGAATTAGCTCCTTTTGACGCTTTCTTGAATGCTTGTGTTACATTTTATGTCTCTTATCTGCAAATGAAGCCTAATGATTCATTTTGTTGAACTTGCTCTTTTTCAGCCGAGTGGTTTTACCTTGCTCAGTGCAAGAGGTACGTCCTGGTGCTCCCTGCTTTGTTTGGGCTCAGGGGTGGGGTGGGGTTGTGTGGGGTCCAAATTGTCCCCTGTGCTGTGCCTGCCAGAGGGGAGTGACACAGGCGTGAGCCCCCTTCCTTCCCATCAGGGAATTTCCAAGGAGGCAAGTGCAGCACAGAGCCTTGAGCTGGTTTATGAGCCCTCCACTGCCACCTGTGCCACTGTGCCCTGTGGCAGCACTTTCCTGCTGATCAGGCACTGAGGGACTCCAAGCCTTTTCCTAAAGCCAAAAGTCAGAATTGTCCTCTCAGATGTGAAGCCAGCAGTTCAAATGGCACTGAGGTGCATTTAAAGGAGAGGCACGACAGGGGGTCTGAACACACTCCTACACTTCTCCTGCAGTGTGCATTTCGTGGGTCCTGGGAGGGCAGCATCTAGTTGGTTAAGAGTTTGAACTGGGGAGGCCTAGAGCTGGAAATCAGTGATTTCAAAATCTGTAAACTCAAAATATGTGTTCCTTTGATGAAATGAGGAGCAACAAATACACTTTGTTCTTAGGATGGGGAAAATGAAGCATGATGACTTTGGTATGTGGCACAGTGTCGGGTTGTTGTGAAACAACCTGGGTATAAACCTGGTGCTTGTGAGCTGCCGATATGTGTTGCCAGAAGGTTGTCATAAATATCTTTTATATGGTGTATTTTGTTTGTACTGCATTTTTGCTGGAAACAACTAGGTTGTTTTATCTCTTAAAAGTTTTGGCCAACTTCAGTGCTGACATTTGAATTCTCTTCCCTTTTCAGTATCAAGTTGGGCAACTTTACTCTGTGGCAGAAGCTAGCAAAAATGAAACAGGAGGTGGAGAAGGCATTCAAGTCTTAAAAAACGAGCCTTATGAAAATGATGGTGAGAAGGGACAGTATACTCACAAGATCTACCATTTAAAGAGGTGAGGAAAACACTGATGCACATTGTAGTCACTTTGTTGTGAGGGCAGCCTTCCATTGTTTGCCATTCTAGGACTCTTGCTTGTGTCCTTCTGCCACTCTGATTTGCTGAGTTGTGCATGAATGCTCTGGTGAGTGGGAAAACATGTGAAATATGGTGGATTTTAAATATATGAGATGGAGCATTACTTGTGTGGGACAGCCGAAGGAATTGTGTTTGCTTGCTCTAGACAGAGAGGAGTCAAAGATGAGTGGAACATGAGGTTCCTGCCTTACTTATCGGCGGTTTTTTTATCTTGAATCTAAAAGAAAAACAGCCAAGAACTTATACACCATCCTTGGGGAAAAACTGAGGCTGGAACACTTACCTAGGTTGATCTCTATCTGTCCCTTACTCTCATGCGTACATGGAGTTTGTTTAAAGTTGCCTCCTTTAAGAACACCACCCTCGAGTATTCTCCTGGGTAACACCAAATTTCTCTTGTATCACATTTTGTTACTTTTCTCCCCTGTGTTGATTCTTGCTCTCTGTCAGGGGAACTCTGTTGGGCTAGAGAGGGCAGTTATTGTCAGGGGTGGTAGTTCAGTTGCTCTTGGAGAGCTGCAGGTCTCCTCTTCAGGCACAGTTGCAGATCCTGCAGGGCTCCCCCTGGGCTGCAGGTCAGGAGCTGGAGGGGAGGGCTCTGCCCAGTGCTCTCCCTCAGCAGGTGTCTTTGGTGCTCTGAAGATGAAAGACAGCACAGCTTCCATCAGGATCACAAAGCTCATGCTTGTTTACCTTATGATTACCTTAACCATTTTTTCCCTCATTATGTTGTGATCAGGAGGGGTTTTGGAGTTTCTGTGTATTTCACTACATGTGCATCAATAACATTTCAAATGCTTGGGTAGAATGTGCCCTTCTTTTTGGAGTGGAAGAAGCCAATGAGGAACTTCAGCTAGCAGAATTTTTAAAATGTTGTCCTTGTTTGTTTTTCCCAGTAAAGTCCCTGGCTTTGTAAGGATGATTGCTCCAGAAGGCTCCCTGGTGTTCCACGAGAAAGCCTGGAATGCATATCCCTACTGTAGAACAAGTAGGTCTCCCCTTGTGTGTTATGCTGTCGGTGTTCAGTGAAGGGATGGGCTGAAGTGGTTTAGAAGAGCGGGGCCATCGAGAGGAAGATGCATTTCAGATGTTCCTGCTGTGTGTGTGGAGTCTCCTCTGGAAAGGAGAGCTGCTCCTGGGGCTGCTCAGGCCCAGGGGCCTGCAGAGACCTGGCATCCAGTGTCCTGGGGTGGGGGCGAGGAGGGGATTCCCTTCAGGGCCAGGACAGAGCCTGTGTGAGAATCACTGTGTTTTCATAGCCTGTTAGAGCTGACTGCTGGGTTTGAATGCAGTAATTGTAATTTCTAAGAGGAGGCTGGGAGTAGTTTGTGTCCGTTTCTGTTGAATAGTTTGAAGTGTCCTGGAAGGAACTTCCAAGGTTAAGGCCATCAAGTCAAAGTCTGCTGAGCTCTGCTGTGATGCCCACAGCTGCTGTTCAGACTGACTCTGTTGTACTGGGGAGCAGTTATATGCTAGACCTTTCAGAAACAATTGTATCTAATATGATTCTTTTTTCCCTTTTCCTTTTCATTGCACGGTTTTCCAACGACCAGTTGTGACAGTGAGTATTTGAATTCCTACCAGTCCTATGTGGGTTTTTTTTGAGATAATATTTTGTCTGTTATTACCACTACAGTTCTCTGGCCCCAGCCTGTCATATGTGCCTTGCTAGGGCTCCTGGCATAGAGCTCCCTGTTACTTTATTTGTCTGCACATGGCTATACTTAGAAAGAACTGTAATTTGTAAGAGAAATTATTTCATTTTTGCCATCTTCTTTTACGCCTTTACTGACAATTACAGCTGCACAGTATCTGACCCGGTAAGACATAATGCTAAAAAGGGAGGGGAAAAAAAACCCACATCAAATTAGAGGCTTTTACCCTCTTGAATGCAGAAAGAACAATGAAATGGAATCATTCCCTACCTGTCTGAAATGCCATTGCTGTAAAGTGAATTCCTGCCTCAGTTAAAATGGGGTAACTGGAAATCTAAATGGATCAGCATAACTCAGGGTTTGGGTTTGCTTTTTTAAGATGCATGGGAGGGACATCATTAAGACTTTAATGCCCAGTGTGTATGTTTTAGTGGCCTGTTTAAGGACACTTACAAGTTAAATGTTAAACTGCTTTATCTGCTCATTTGCAAATGTGGTTTAGATTGTTACCAGGTAGATGCAACACAAGTGACTTTGAACTCTTGAGCTTGACTCATGATACTTTTGCACACAGGTCTGTGCTTTCTGACTTCTGGGATCAGCAGGGTTCTGTGATAGCCTTTAGATGTTCAATTTAGTGGTGACTGGACCTTTATGATCATTATTGTGCTGTGCAGTAACATCTAACTGCAGTATTAGTAATTTGAAAATTACTTGAACACAGAGGTAAAGAACTTCAGGGCTGAGGAACCAGGACAGCAAATGCCAGGGTTATTTCTATTGCTGTGCACAGCTAGAGCTGGATTTCTCAAACATACTGCCCCATCTTAAGATTATCATGTACCTGTTTCTGTGTGTAGGTGAGGGGACTCTTTCTCTGATAAATAGGTTGATTTGCTAGTCAAGGCTTAGTAGTGGCTTGTATGTAGATACCATTTTTCTAAACTTTAGGCATAGAGGTGTAATCAGACTCATGCTTTTTGCTTTTAATTCTTACAGAATGAATACATGAAAGACGACTTCTTCATAAAAATTGAGACCTGGCATAAACCAGATTTGGGGACAACAGAGAATGTGAGTTGGGGTTTGGATACTAGACCTTAGTGCGATTGTACAATTAGTACAGTACAGTATTCTATACCGGGTAATGGTGGATAATTACTGCATCAAGTCAATGCCTGACCAGTAAGTAGAGCGAGAAAAGCATTATTCAAGTCCTTGTGAAGTGGTCAAGCTGGCTCACCTAAGGAGATGCAAGGACAAGAGAAGGTTTTTGGTTTTTAAGCTGAGGTCAATGCAGATGCTTGATTCTCACACAAATATTTAAATAACTTTTCAGCAAGTTCTTTGACATGCTAGTGATAATTAGTCTGACAAGTTTATTTGAAAACAAGTTTTACAACAGGTTTCACGAGACCATTGGAGCTGATCTGTGTACAGTCTGCAGTTAGATATTGAAGCTGCCTTTGTAAATTGTCCCAGCTGGCAATATTCTCATTTTCCTCCCCAGACAGTTGATTTGGTTCACAGGTCACTTCAGGGTAATTTTGATCTGTAGTGACAAACCTTTATAAACCATCCACAGAACTGCCAGTCTGTTTCCAGTGCTTGGATGAACTGTAGCACTGGATGTGCTGCACAGAAGGGGAGTGTTCCTTGGGCAGCTCTGCTTGCTGTAACTAAGTTTAGGTGTGTTGGACAGACTACAGGTGTGGAGCTGATTTCATCCTGAGACCTTTGCACACCCTCAGACCACACACACTTCACCTGGTCCGCATTCAAGGCAGCCCTATGAATCAGGGAGCCTATGAGATCAGTCAGGTTATTGAAACCCGCATATTTGCACTTGGAATTTGTACGGCTTCTTTCTAGCTCAAAAAGCTCATGCGGATTATGGAACGGGTAATGGCTCTAATTAGAGCTTGATTTCATTAGTGCTAACAAATGTGGCAGATGAATACAGCTTAATTTTAAATCCAGGTTTCCTGAATGCAAAAAAGTGAAGGCTTTGTGCTGGTTTAAAATCGGTTAGCGAGTGAATTAAACTGTAGCTGTGGAGATCATTCCCTCTGAGAAAGACAGAGGAAAAAAGGGTAGGTTTGGAGAATGCTACCTTTATGTAATTCTGAAAATCTCCACGGCACACATATGTGCTGCACAAGGTGCACCACTGTGTAACGTGCCAGGAATCATTCCTTTTTCTCTTTTTGCAGGTGCACAATTTAGATCCCAACACATGGAGGAGTGTTGAAGTTGTCCATATTGATATTGCAGATAGAACTCAAGTAGAACCAGGAGTAAGTAAATGCTCTTCTACTGGGATATAGATGCAGCTTGCAGCTGATTGCACTGGCGGTTGGTGTTGATTGTGAATAAGCTAAAGTGGTGTGAAATTTCACCCAACAGAGATGTGAAAAGTATCTTAAACAGAATCATTCATTTATGTGCCTCCCTTACATCCTTGGTTTTAGTGCTGATGCTTTCTGCACATCTGGATCTGTTGGGGCTGTTGTCTGGTTTGTTTAATTGTAACAGCTGGACTGTTCCATGTGTAATAATTTTTGGACAGTAGAGGAATGGTAGGCACTAATCTGGAGACTGTTTCCACAATAAATTTGGTTGTCTTGAGTTTGTGCAAGGAGATGTTCTTTTTACTGTTTAACTGTTATTTTCTGAAAATAAATACTTGGATATCTTATGTTCTGGGGAGAGGACTCCTTTGCAGGAAGTCCTTGGAACTATTTTCGGTACATTATCCTTTTTCCTTTTTGGTTTTGTGTGTTTGACCTACAGAGTATCAAAACCATGAGTGCAGAGCGGTCTCATCCAAAGTCTTAAATCTCTTCTTATGTTACCACATTCTCTTTCCTTTTTATTAACTTCTAACACCATTTCCACTTTTAGCAAATTTTTTGAGGAGGTATTTTCAGATTCAAACTCACAGTGTAGCCCATCCTTGTGTAGGAATTCTTGGGATTAGTTTTCACCATGTGATTCAAATTTTCGTTTCCATTTCATCTCCCAGAAACTCAGTTTTGCAAAGTCCTGACTTCATTAACCAAAGCCTGGCTTTGTGCTCAGACTCTTAGCAGACTCTGGTAACTCTGAGTTACCTGCAGACTCACACCCCTGCCATTCACCTGTTTGCCCCTTCTGGGATTAGGCAGGAGGAATTCTCTGGGTCCCACACTTAGAGTCTCTTCTGGCCTGAAAATTTGCATTTTCTGGCCTGTATCTTCTCAGGACTCCAGGAGAGAGACTTTCCATTTATGCTGAGATATCTTGATCAATTTTAGGTAATGGAACTTGAATTTAGTGTTTTGTTTGTTTTTTTTTTTTTGAAGTTCAGCTACATTATAGTAACAAAATTGCCCTGATTGACATGCTGGCTTTGTGCCTTCCGAGAGGGCTGCTGGTCTTGGAAAGTGAATGTACCCTATGAAACCATCACCTGTTTTCCCTGTGTTCTGTTTGTCTAGAGGTTCTTTTACTGCTATTTCTTTATCTTTGTTCGGTGATGTTCGAGCAATCACCAGTGGGGTAATATCTGAAATCATGTGGTTTGTATGGTTTGGGGTTTTTTTGTTATGATACTTGTTTGGGAACTGTCATTCTGAGTGGCTGGGTGGTCTTTTGGTCTGCTCCATTTTTTAGAGAAAAGCAATAGTGTTGCTAAAGGAAAGTTTTATTTGTACATTTATCTTCTCAGACATTGTTTTGCCTGGAAAAGCAGCTCGAATGTATGACCTTGGGTAACAGTAGGACTGAAAGAATGGAGCTACATTTAAAATCTAGCAATTTTGATAAAAGTTTGCATGTATTCAAGATTTATCCTTTTGTTCAGTGAGTGAACATTGTCCACCCTGCTGCAGTGCAGTTTCAGAGCTACAATTGGCATAAATATAAAAACAGTAAATTTCTTTAAGCTACTAATGGCATGCATATGCTAACTCATTAAAGTATGTATAGAAATAATTTGGCTGACATCTGTGACTTTCTTTAGATAAAAATTTAACCCTGCCTATTCTTAATCATCTCCAGCATCCGGTCCATGTCACTTTATGTGATTTGTATATAAAAATTACTTCCCAGGAGAGAAAGACTTTTTAAAGAGTAAGCAAAAGTGAACCCTCAATTAACATCAGAAGAGGCTGTGGTTTTGGAAACAATTTGTAGGAAAGCAGAGTGTAGCGAAAAGAAATTGAAATCAGATTTATAGCTATTTTTGTACAACGAACAAATTAAACGTCTTGTTCTAGGTCGCTGTGGATCTTCATTGTATTACGTGAAAGAAAGTTGTAGAACTACAATTTTGTGCTCTAATTAGTCAGATTACTTTACACATGTCTTAAGAGTTCAGATTTCTGTGTGCTATCTATCCCTTGTTCTTCAGTTTGAGGAAATGTACTGGAAATGCTCTTCTGTAGTCTGTGAGGAAGTGTTAAAAGATTCTTGAGTTAAAGAGTTCGATGGGTGGATCTCTTCCACTTCAGACTTAATTTATCATGTGATAGGCACCTAAAAACTACATGTTATTAGTCCTGAAATTTTGAATCATTATATGGTGACACATCCCATGGAACAGCCTATCAGTGTATAAATTGGATGTACTTTTAGCTTACTAGTGTTTTCCTCTCCTCTTTTTGTTTTCCCTCCCTGAGTAAGGCTTTTTCATCCTTCCTGGGTGTTTATAAATCTCTATGTCTTCCAGCCTCCTTTCTGGAGACCTTTTAACTTCTCGTTCCGAGCGCGGCACCGCCGCGTGCATCCACGATGAGATAACCAAGCTGGTTTCATTTCTCATTTGAACCTTGGCGTTCTTTCAAAGATGATTTCAGAGAATGGCTTCCCTGATAGCTGTGCTGTAGCTGCAGGACTCTTGAGGAGATGGGGAATGACTACAAGAGATTTTTGATTAAAAGCCTTTTAGCCAAGCCTACCCAAAACACACGGCTGCGTGTCAGTGAAGTGCACGCTAGTGCTGGTTACTGTTTCAGTTAGGAGACGTGGGAATCTGACTTGGAAATATGACATACTTGGATAAACCTGATTTTGAACTTCTGTTGTGCTGTGAATGAGCACTCACACAGAGCTGTGGATCATGTTGAGGAGAAGTGCTGGTAGGTGTTCCCTTCCACAGGAAGCGTGTGTGAGTTTTCTGCTCAATAACACCAGTAGTAAGTATGTTCTCACGTTTAAAACACTAATGCAATATTGAGCTGAAAAGCTGGACTTTGTGTCCACCTGCTTAGGTAGTGTGATGCCACTCTGTGTTCAGGAAGTGCTTTTTATGGATTTGCGGATCAGGCACCGGACTTGTATAACTTTTATGTTATATTTGAAAAGTTTTATTAAAATCATCCTGTCCTGTACATAAGTTTTCAGGTTTTATACTTCTTGATAGTGAACTGTGAGCTCTCAGGGTTATTGTTACCATTCTGAGCAGGTCTCAAAACTGAGAGTGAGAATTGTAAAGAAGTGCCCAGGTTCTGGGTTTGTTGTAATATTTATTGTATGGGGTTCATGATCTCTCTAAATAATTCTTTTCAGTAGATTGTTGCATTCATGCGTATTATGTTGAGAATTTGAGCAGAAACTGCCTGTGAAATTATACTTGTGTATTTCTTTGCAATGTTTTTAGCTCCTCTATCTTGTTATGCTGCTGCATGCTGATGTTTGCTTGTCTGGCTTTCCAGAGGGCTTCGGGGGTTTGAGCTGTAATATTTGCTCCAGCAGCTGCCTGCTTTTCTTCCTAAGAAGGACTTGCTGTTGTCAGGAGTTAAGCTCTTGCTGCACAGATATTTTCCTTAAACTCTGCAAAGAACTGTTGTTTATTTGTACTTTGGCTCTAGTCCAGTCTTCTTCCCTGCGTGCTGGTAGGGTTTGTGTGTGGAGAAGAGTTCCTACAGTGCTCTCCTGTCCATCTAGGCTTTAGTCTATACAGGGTTTTGTCTGTCCTTAACAGGGTTTGGGTTAACTGAGTTCTGAAAGGTCTTGGTTCAAAGCTTCTGCCTATAGCATAGAAAACTTTACCGTGACTCATCTAATTTCTTTGAACTTTAGTTTTCACTCCTACATTTTACTCTTTGATAACATTTTGTTCCGCAGTGTTTCCAGCTCTGGTTATTTATGTGTGGGTCCCAAATGCAAGAACGCCGTTGGTTTTCACCAATGTCCCTGTGTAGTGGGAGGTGGGATGGCAGGGAACAGCATCGTGTGGGCTTGGGTGTCCCTGGAGTATCCAGACAAACCATCCCACAGCATAAACCAGGCAGATGAAGGTTGCACATGTAGGTGAGTTTGAAGGCCACATGCCCCACACCTCTATAGTGTGAGCTCTGCCTTGGCAGGGTATTCACACAGTGAAAATAAATTCAGGGTTGTCTCAATGCAGTACCTGTTTTTATTTACAAAACTGGCACTAAGATGTGGATTCTAGTATTTCTGTTTAGCACATCACTGCCCCAAAACAGCACAATAGTTGTGCCAGCAATTAGTTATCTAGAGCAAAATTGTTTATCCATTACTATAGCTTGATCCTTTTCCATGTCTTCCATCCAGTGGTTGAGTGAAATTTTTAAAAGGCAGTCATGATCAGTAATTTAAAACATTCAATATATTTCTATAAAAACACTCTGCTGTAGTATTTGCATAGATTTCCTACAGGTGATTTATATGTAAAGAAAATGCCTCTTTTTCTACCCAAGGCTTGTTAAAAAAAAAAGTGTATCACGTTGAGTCCTCCAGGACACGCAGAACCTGAGGATTCCAGTGGGTTGCAGCTGTCCTCTCCTGTAGTATTTGGAAATAACTCATGAGATGAGAAATCTGCAGCTGGTGGCAAGTCCTGTGAGCTGTGTGGCTCCCTGGCTCCCTGCTGGGCTCCCGGAGGAGCCGGTCTTGGACACAGCCAGTGGCTCCAGCTCACTGTGGTGAGCGCTCACAGAGTGCTGTGCTCACTGCAGCAGGAGCTGAGGCAGGGCTGGATATCGTGTCCTGCTGTGTATCTGCTCTTTCTGAAGTCTGTGAAAGGGACGTGTGCTTTACTGCAGTAAAATCATAACTAAGTGGGGTTTACTGAAATTCGGGTGACAGATATGTCTGTTAGTCTTTCTGCAATTACAGTAACTCGAGTGGACTTTAAATGTTTCAGTGTTACTGAATTTCAGTGTTGCTGTGCGGGTTCCTCAGGCTGTGCCCTGGGGCAGGCGAAGGGTTGGGGAGCGCTGTGGCAGCCCCTGCTGAGGCTGCCTGGCTCAAATGTGGGCTCTTCAAATAAAACACGTTGTTTCAGTTAAGAGGGAGAACTAGAGGGAGCTCCTGGTTTGTGGAAGTCCATAAAACCTTGATTAGCAACGTGATTGGAATGTCTTGACTCACTTGGCTGCTTCTAGGAAATTTTTGTTCAGTTCCTAAATTTTGATTGTATATGTTAGAACACTCCATATGGAAGTTTGAATAGCTAGTAATGCTTTCTAGATATATTAATTACAGAACGGCTGGAAAAATCTATTACAAGGTTTCTTCAGCCTCCTTTAATACACAGTGTAGGTAGGTATGTTAAAAGAACTGGAACAATGAAAGAAAAATGGGGAGAAGAAAGTGTAACAGCTGATTTTCTGTGAGTGAAGTTAGATTCCTCTGAGAGGACCTCCTGGGTTTTCCAGTTCCATCTGCTTGCAAAAGGTGATTATAAATGTCAGAATGGCTGTGAAAGCATTAACAGCTAATTTGTGTAGCCCTGCTTTGTGGATTTGGAATTTCAGTCTGGAAGTAGCCTTTGTTCCTCTGTGCTGATGGAAGAATAAGGAGCTGAAAACTAATGTGGTCCACATGGTCTTCAGCAGCCAGGAGCTTCTTCTCTTGGAGGTGTTTCTTTCACTCTGTGATCTGCAGATCTTGTCCTCATTGAAAATTTATTTAAAAATGAGATATTAAACTCTGCTAAAGTTTCTTGGTCTTTTCTGTATCACCCACCAAGCATTTGTTCTGCTTTGAAGCAACTTAAATTGTTACAGTTCTCCTGAGTTGCATGGGTGTAGTGGTAATCTTGGGTGGGTGTTTTTCATACACTGTATAAACCTCATTTCTGAATCCTTGCTTTCTCCTTCCCTCAGAGGTCACAGACCCGGAGGGACAGTGCTGATGGCACAGTGTGCACAGCACAGGGCAGCTCTGGCCCAGAGCAGTCCTGGAGAGCTGTCGTGGTGCCAGCAGGCTGGGAGCACCACGGTGGACACAGGCAGTGAGCAGGTGTGATGAACCAGGGTCACCTGGCAGCTGTGCTCCAGCCATCCTGCTCCACAGCACTCAGGGGATCACTCTGGCAGTCGTGGGCAGAAGCTTCACACAGTGGGATATTGAATCTGGTGGAGTTTTCTTACTGTAAGGGTGTTTTATGTTACAGGACTACAAAGCTGATGAAGATCCTGCATTATTCCAGTCAGTTAAGACGAAGAGAGGACCTCTGGGGCCAAATTGGAAGGTACTGGGAATGGGTGTTAAAGCCTAATGAAGTCTCTATCAGCAGAAAAACAGAGTTCATGGTTCCTTCAGAACCTTGCTCAACTCCAATTCAGGAAAATATTCAGGCCCAACACATCCTCCATGGACCCCAGTGATATCCCAACGGCAGCACAAAGCTTGCCAGTACCCCTTGCCCCCACCAGCCGCCAGAATCCATGTCCATACCATCCCAGGAGGGAAGGGACTGTGTGTGCCACACCGGAGATCTGAGCAGCTCACTGCTGTGCTCTGGGGTGAATCACAGGCAGTCAGTCAGGAACAGCCCCTAGTTACTGATTAGAATTAGTTTTCCTGTAATAATACTTAGAATTATATTTTATAATTATTATAACACAGTTAAAGTCCATTAATTTACTGTAAATTAATTATATTTTTAAAATTCTATTACATTAATTAGAATTATAATTTCTAATAATTAAAGTAAATTTTTTAAATTTTAAAACTTTTTTCCCATTGTCCCCAAATAGAAAGAGCTAGCAACTGATGAGGAGTGTCCCAAAATGTGTGCTTACAAGTTGGTGACCATCAAATTTAAGTGGTGGGGACTGCAGAACAAAGTCGAAAACTTTATACAAAAGGTGAGTGCTTCTGCCTCGTGGGGTAGGGAGGGCTGTGTTGATGTGGGGGTTGAGCAGAAACAGTGATGCAGTTTCCTGTCCATTCTCCCAACCAGACCAACCATTTGTGTCTTGCTCTCCTACAAATGGGGCTTCACTTGTGGTACCAGAACAATTCTCTTAAGGGGAAAAAAATCAAAGTCTTCAGGAAGTCCTTGTTCTGGTTTGTCAGCTGCCACCTTGGAGCTAAAACAGATTTTAAAAGGATTCTTCATCATTTTCAAGTAATGTCAAATGATGAACTTTCTTGAAAATTTTTTTTTTTATAGGGAAATTTGTTCATTTTTTCCATGCTAAAGCATGTGAGAAATGAGGGGATTTTAAATTGGATCCAGGGGTGTGAGTGAGCTAACCTGTAGCAGTGTGAAACAGCACACACCTGAAGATTGTAACTCTTCAGACTGAGCAGGTGCAATCACTTCACCAGCCTTTGGCAAGTCCTAGGCCTATGATCTAATGCTTGTTTATCTTCTTAAAGCAAGAAAAAAGGATATTTACCAACTTCCACCGCCAGCTGTTCTGTTGGATTGACAAGTGGATTGAGCTGACTATGGAGGACATCAGGAGAATGGAGGATGAAACCCAGAGGGAGCTGGAAGCGGTAAGAAAGCTTTTTTAAGGCTTAGATGTGGGTTCTTCCACCTGTAGATTTGTCCGTTTGGAAACTGAGGCAAGTTGTGTTGTGTCCATGCCCGTGTGTGTGTTTGGGCAATTGCTGATGAACACTGTGGCCCCTTTGGTGATCCTCCTGTGCGGCCCCAGGTGCTTCAGGCTTCTGCAGTCTGTGCTGTCAAACTAGAAGTGGCTGTAAGGTAAATATCTCTGGTGCCATTAAACCCAGAATGCCTGCCCTGACTACCTCCGTGTTTATGGCACCACACCCCTTGCACAAAGTCCCATTCAGGGCCGCCTTGCTGCTTGTTGATTAGAAGTCAGAGCTGCCACCTTCCTGTTCCATCACGTGTCTTGCTGTGTTTCATTTCTAGTCATCACTAGATCTGATCACTTTTTCTCTTCAAACATGTTTTCAAGCAAGTCTGTGTCACGTGTCAGCTGTTCCACTCCTAATTAGCACAGCAAACCAAAATTTTACTTCCAAAAAGGAAGTCACTAAAATTAACTGAGATGGTGTCAGTTTTCCTGCTTTAGTGACTGTGAGGACCAAATCTCTGTATCCTGACGTGGGCTGATATCTGGGAGGAGGCTCGGACATAGGGATTTGTCACTGCTTTCCTTTCAGAGGTAGACCACCAAAACAGGCTGGGAAGGAAGCTGTCTTCTGTAGTGTCTTTCCAGAACATAACCTTTGGCATGAACCTTTCCCGTGTAAAATCCTCATGGCGATTTGCAGGTTCTTTGCAGTCTTTGGATTTGCAGTTGTATTTCACCCCATTTTGACAACTGCTTTATGCCCCAAACCCAGTCAGGTTGCCACTGCCCTTCCACTGTCTTGGTTCTTCCAAAACACAATGTGTCTTCAGCTACAACTTGCTTTTTGTGTGGCTGGACTCATTCCAGACACTCTAACCACGTTGCCCGAGGTTCAGCCCAGCGGTGGGCGGGGCCCTGCGGCGCGTTCTGCGCTCTGTGCCTGGTACCTCTGTGCTGTTGGTACCAAACCAGCTGCAGCTCCTCCATCCCCACTCGTGCTCTCTGGGGACTTTCCAAACTCTGTGGAACAGCCTGTATTATGTAGGGATGTTTCCTGGGTTTGGAGGAAGTGTTTCTTCACGATCCTGTGCAGCCGTAGATAGACGTGCTGAGCTGGTAACACCAAATGTTCTTCTCCCATAATCTGGAGGGCTTGGCTGCGTCAGCAGCCCCAGAATAAACTTTGGACAAGATTGGTCTTCACTCACTGATGCAGACCTTGTGCACTCTCATGGGCATTTGAGTATTTTTGGCAGATGTTCTGTCAAATCACAGGGATTTCTTCTTGAATTCTACTTTATCCTGTTCCTAGAGCCATCTGTTCCCAGGTGTCTGGGAAGGAGGAAGCGTAACCACTTTCCTCTCTAGACTGATTTTTGCCAGAAGGGTCCCCTTTTGCACACCTGTAGTTCTTTATTTGAAGTGAAAAAGACTATCCAGTTTCCTGAACAAGGGTAGTGGCAGTGAGGGGTGCTCACCAGGGGTGTGCTGGAGAGAGGCAGCACAACCTGACTCAACTGTGTGCGTGAGGAAGTTGTTCCCTTGTGTGTCTGTGGACTGTGGATGTTTGTCTTCTTGTAGAGAAAGTTGTTTCACATTTCTCACTGGTAAGTAGCTTCTTTTAAATTTTTTTTTTCAAAATGTTTGCTGCTTTTTAGTTCTCACATTAAGCCAAACCCAGTTCACATTGTCTCTGGGTATAGCATTTATCCTCTTTTTAAAATACCAAATGTATTTATTTAATATTTTCTCATTTTGCAAAGCAAGGCAAATAGTTTTTTGCAAATAGCTTGTTGTGTAAGATATTGGCATCAAAAACTTGTGTACTGTTGAAAAAGCCTTTTTTTTTTCAAATGTATTGATGTTACACTAACCCAGATTTCTGTGTGTATTGTGAAATGTGAGAGGAGCAGGGACCTACTGTTTCAGGGGTTTCTCTGCTGTTACAAGAGGGGTACCTACAAACACCTGTAAATGATGCAATTTCGAGGGGTTTGTGGTGAAGTGCATTATTGGAGAACATCATAAAGGCAAAACTGTCACTGCCAAATAATCTGAATTCTAGCTTTTTCCCAAATAGTGTCATATTGTTTCATATTCAACTACTCCATCCATTGTGCTCACCAGTAACTGCCATTACATCCCCGATACACCACAAAGTGTGTTTTATGGCCAGGATCTCTGAGAAGTGAGTGCTCAGGGATGAGGTGCTCAGTGTGACAGATACCTCCGTGCTCCCATCCCTGCAGAGCAGTCAGGTATGGACAGGGCTGCACTTCTGTGTGGCTGAAAGCCAAACCAGGCACAAAGCAGGGCTGGCCACTGCATGTACTTTCCCACATGGCTTCCTGGTACTCTTCTACTTCTCATGAACACCCTTTCTTCCTCCTGCTCCGAGTTGATCTTTCTCTGGATTCTGTGCACATTCCAGTTCTTTTGTTGCTCCTGTGCTTCATCTTCAGTCAATTCTTATAGTCAGGATCTTTGCTTTTGTTACTTTTCTGTTACTCTCTGAATCCTCATCAGTGTTCTTCCCGTTTCTTTATCCCAGCTCATCTTTTTCTCACTGTTTTTCTTTATCTCTCACTTGGTTGTTTCTGTCTCTGGCTCCTGGAGATGAGAAGCACCTCTGCTCCATGAAACACACATCAGCTCATCAGTGCAGAGTAGGAAAGCACCCGGCCCAGCCAAAACCCTGTGACCAACCTCCCTCACGTCTGTGAGAGGGTAGAGATGGCACACTGGGTATCCTGGACAGTGGCTCCATGCTGGAGCATCGTGGGCCAGTAAAAATTCAAGCAGCATTGTTTACAGCTGCTGTCCAGTTCCCAGATCTTGCCAAAAAGAAATACTGTATACCCTCTGTCCCAAACCCCTGAGCTGTAGCTGGTCCTGGCTGTGGCCAGGGAGAAGCAGTCCTGGCTCTGTAGATCGTTCCTTCTCTCGTACTAACCATGGCACGACAGGTTCTGTGTGTGGAGCTCACATTTTATTTCACTTCAGATGCGTAAGAAGGGTTCCGTTCGAGGCACTTTGGCTGCGGACGTCTAGAGGAGTTCTCTGTAGGTTCTGAGGCAAAGCAAGCTGTGTAAGTCAACTGCTGGATGGAAAAGGAGAAGAGGGATTAATGTTCTGATGGATGGGAATTGCTGGCAGAAATCATTCTAATAATTCACATAACATGTGTGGCCTTGCCTTGCTCCTGCTCGATCCTGTTGTGGTGATCAGCAGGTGGGACTGACCTGTGGTGCCCAGGGCACACCACACAGGCACTGCTGCAGGCACTCAGGCCGGGACAGAATTCCTGCAGCGTTGGCCACCTGCCCTGGTGCCTGGTGCTTACCCAGTGCAGACACCTGAGGTGTGGGGCCTGCTGCCGCCGTGGCGATGCTGTCGGGCCCTGGCGCCCGCCCCTGTCCTTCTGGGCACCAGTTGGACGCGTCGGCATCGCTTTGCTGCATGCACAGGAGCAGAGTGATCTGTGGACTTGGTCCACCTCACTTAGGGAACTTGTGGAGTGTCACCTTCCAACCACTTTCAGTTCTTGAAATCCAGTTCCACCCATTAGTTACAGACACTAAACAATTTCTGCAGGAGCAGGTTCTCCAGGAGTTAAAGGCTCTTGGTTCTTATGCCCAGCGCTTTGGTGCTACTGTTCCTCGCAGGGACTGTTGTAACACTGCTGGGAATCCCAGCCCAAGGGTGCAAAATCCTACTGATCCGTGTGAGTTCCCCAGTGACAGGGGCAGCTCCCACCCCTGGGAGCAGCTCCCACCCGAGGACAGCTCCAACTGAGATTCCCTCAGGAGGCGGCATTGCTTTGGTGTGACTTGCTCAGTCCCGGTGGTGTTGTGACAGCCCTGCCCTGGCTTTCCCTGGAGATAATTTCCCTGCCTGTTTGGAATTCTCTGTCTGAGGAAGGTGGTAATGTGGAATTTGTGTTTTCTCTCTCCACAGCTGCGTAACCAAGGCCAAGTGAGAGGAACGAGCGCTGCCAATGACGAGTGACGACGGACGGATGCCGAAGCCGGATCTCGGATGTGTGTGTGGGTGCATGACTCTGTATATAACTATACACGCACATGCAGACGGAAGGGGTG
This sequence comes from Myiotriccus ornatus, assembly GCA_036023395.1. Classification (NCBI taxonomy): domain Eukaryota; kingdom Metazoa; phylum Chordata; class Aves; order Passeriformes; family Tyrannidae; genus Myiotriccus; species Myiotriccus ornatus. Next base: position 8,620,238 of record JAYRBT010000037.1, read on the forward strand.
GTTACAGTGTCTCCGGGTGCTATACCTGTCCTAGCAAAGATTCCAAGGAAACTGCTTTCATTATGTATACCCCCAAGCAAATAAAAATCAACTGAGTAGTGTCATTTAAAGGATGAATTTTGCTAACTGGTATGTTCATGAATGTCAATACTGGACCAATTTCTGCCCTACTTGTTTTTTTTCTCCTGTCCGAGTCATTCTGCTCTAACTCACCCATCTCTCATTGTAAAGAAACACTCAAACAAGTTAATTTCGGTTTTATGTCTTCCTTATGTGATGAGTTTTGGAATAGGAACAATGAATGTATTTATAGCTATTTATTTCTGAATTGTCATTATCCTATAGTCAAATCAGAAGAAAATTTCTATTAGTGGAAATTGGAAGACTTTTACTGTTTAATAAGTTTAACCCAAACGTTACCCACTCACTGATTTAAAAGAAAAAAACCCTTGTTTTATTGGACTTTTGTACATTGAAATGCTAATGGTTTTTCTTCATTAAAATTGGCAAGATTAAGGAAAAATGGCTTGTGATTTATAAAGTAATTGCAACTTGAAATTTTTCAGAAGCTGCTTTTTAGACAAATAGGCTGACAGTACCTGTAGAGCATTTCCAGTGTATCTCAGGCCAGGCAGTGAGGAGGGGGACTGCCCTTGTCTCCAGGAACACTCCTGTCTGGGCAGTGGCTGTTTTCCAGAGCTTCCCTTTGGAAGCCAGGCATATGGTCTGGATTTCACACACAGCAATGGAATATAATTACGATTTTAGCTCTTTTCATGTTGAAAATACACTTTGGGAGATGTAGACTTTCAGGTATGATGAAAGTTTCAATTGTAGCCCTGACGTGTTTTCATGCTGTCTTGGAGAGCCCCTGGGGTGACAAATCCCTCCTGCAGGAAACTCCATAGGGAAAAGGTCTTCAGCGTGTTTAAGAAACTATACTGCTACAGCATATAACAGAGGGATATTATCCAAATGCTTGCTGGATCGGAGACAAAGTATTTTAAAAGCACTAGTCAGATAAAGTTCTATTAATGCCTGGTTTCCTCCCAGCATCCTCAGCAGGACCAGCCTTGCCTGCGCTCCCATCCTCGGATCCTCACACACAGCCAGGTGCATTGGAACCGTTTCGGAACTGCTTTGCTCACAAAAGGAGGGATCTGATTTCTGTTACTCTCAGTGAGAAAACGTTCCTGCACTGGCAAGGTGGGCCGTGCACCTTGTCCTGGTGCTGCCCTGCGCTGGTGCCTCACCTGCGCCGTCGCACCCGCCCACCCTCCAGGCCCCACAGCATGATGTGTTTTTGTTCCTTTCTGGGTTAGCAGTTAAGTGGTTATTTGTCCTGTACCACCAGGAGGTTGGGTTGGTAAATACACACAGAGATATGGCACACACACACACACAGGTCGTAGATGTGAAGTGCACACTCCCAAGAGGGCTGCACACCTGGAACCCAAGGGCTCAGATCTCCTCGGTGCTGGAGTTCGTGTCCCACCGTCGTCGATGTGTTGTAACGCAGCTGGTGGGAAAGGGACCCTCTGACTTCCATGGATTTGGACTAGTTACGAAAATCTGAGAGAATATTGTAGTGAATGTACAATGTTTAGTTTCCTTTTGGCAGTCTCTGGTGTGACTCACAGTAAAGCAGGCAATGAAATTTAATTAAATAAATTTGATCATAAAAAGCTCCGTCTCTTGTCTCAGGCAATGGCACTCGCAGTTTGCTCCCGAGCTGGTGTCTGGGGTCCCTGAGCTGTGCAGAGGGGTGGGAATGCCCAAAAGCTGCACTGGTGGCTGCTTGAACTGGGTTTGGTTTGGGAGTTGCAGGTGAGCAGCGCACATGCCTGGAACCTTGACACTCCTGAGCTGTCACCGTAACCTGCTGGGCTGGCAGAGGTGGGACAGGCAGCAGAAGGGGGCTGCAGGTGGGAGGTGCCTCCCACGGGGCACTGTGGGTGCTGACGGGGGTCTGGGTGTCCCTCCCTGGCTGGTCCCATTCCTGCACTCTGCTCAGCACAGCCGAGCTCCGCTCTGGAGCTCTGCCTGCTCAGGTTGTGCGATCACCTGCTGCAAATGGAGCCTTTTACGGCTCCTTTGGTAAATGCAGGATTGAATACTTTCTTTACTACCAGCTTCTTCAGCTTCCAGATGGCAAACCAACAGGAAGCAATGGAAGTGCAACGTAGTTTTGTTATAATGGATATGTAAACGTGATACTTATTCACTGCAATAGACTGCTGTGAACCATATTCCAGCAGTAACCTTTGAAATCCATCACTTGACTGCACACAAGTGTGGTCTAAAAGGGACTTGTAAGGAATTTGCTTTTTTTCTGGAGGATTTTTAATCACTGAAAAGAAAGAGGAATGTTTTCTGTCTTTTGCCTTTATCTGTAGACTGAGAAATGTCAGGACAAAGTCTGTCAAGATTTGGGTGTGTCGGGGTTTTCCCACCCTAAGGCCTTTCTAAGTGCTCTCTGAGCAATCTGAAAATGTCCCATAAGACAACTTACTCTGCATTTCCAAACCTCAGTCGATTCAGCCATGTTTAGGAGCTACATCATGTACCTGCAAGTGTGGTGCTGTGGTTTTATGGCAAATCTGAAGCTTGGGGCTGTGGCTGGGGTTTTTATTCATTCACGCAATTCAAGAGTCTTCTCCATGGAACTGTGTCTTGATAGAGACATCAAGAAAATATTTCCTTTGTAGTTTTGTAACTTTGTATGAAAGACTTTCTACTTGCTTGAATTGATGTGGAAAATGGATTTTAATCAACAGCATCTATTTGTCAATCAAGCAAAGATTATCCAGAGGCTGATGGCTGCTGTCCCTGTCACTGGGGTGTTTGGCCAGTGGGGACATTTTATTCTTGGGAGCCTCTTCTCCTTGTTACCTGCTATGGGCAGAATTTAGTGTGCAAATTCTACCACAAAGTTCTGGCACTTGCAATAGTTTAAAATATTATAATATATAAATTATTATACATTAAATATATATATAAATTATAATATACCTCCAGGTTTTGAAGGCAGATTTTCAATGACTTCCACTTGAGGCATCACCTGCATGTGATTTGAGTGAAATCCTGATAGTCCAGGGAGCTTGTGGGTGTTTGAGGTCCCAGCCTCTGGCAGTAGAGCTGGGATATGTGCTGGTGTGAGGCTATGGTTTGTTTTGCAGTGCACCTGCTGAGAGTCTGGAGGTATTTCTGCCACTGTCTTGTGCCTTTTTTTGCTGGTACTTGTTCTGGTATTTGTTCTGATACTTTTCCTTGTAGTCACTCTGGTTTGGTGTTCTTTACCCCACTTTTGCTAGATATGCTGTATTTTTTCAAATCTTCTCAGCAGGCACCAGCTCAGTCCTGGATGTGCTGCTGTTACCCCTTAGGGCCAGTATCTGCTATCCGTGCCTCAGAACAGCCTTGGATTTCTCACTGCTGTAAGTGCGGAAAGGTCTAATTCCATTTTAAAACTTTATTTCCTCAGGTTGGAGACATGTTTCTTTCCAGAATGCCACCTACCTTGATTCTTTAACTTTTCTCTCTGAATTTACATGGCTTTCTGGTTTAAAACTGCATATCCAAAACACACAAGAAATTCAAGGTATTTGTTCAGTCTGAACTTCGTAGAGCTTCTCCAATCCCAGCTAAAATCTCGATATGCTAATTTAACAGATTTCCTAGTTTCCTAAGCTTGGGTTTAGCACCCTCTAGAACAGCACCTAATGCTGTTGCTCCTTTTGCAAGAGTCTCTGTCTCCCTTGTTTCTCACCGATACTCTGTCCAAGGTAAATTAAGGGAATGTGCTTATGAGGACTTTGAAAGACCCAGTAGTCACCAGCTAAAACGTACCGTAAAAAGAACCCAGCTACGACAACAAGGGAAGTCCCTGAAAAAGGCTGGAAGCAAAATGACCATAATTGAAATCTGAAAGCTGTAACTTCACAGAGAAGTAAACGAAGAGGCGGCTCTTTGTAAATGATGATCTAAAAAGTGTTCTGGGTTGTGAGACCTCATTTCAAATGTATTCATTAAATAATATTTGAATCATTTAACAGTTTGAACTCTACTGCACTGCTAATATCTTCAGGGGATTTTTTTTCAGTAACAAAGACGCCTTTGTTCCCCGCTCAGTGCTTGGGCTGTGCCTTGGATATTAGTTGGAAACCTGATCGCCCGACATCGCTCCGAGGCTGCGAGTACAATGTGAGTCGTCTGCAACCAGGATTAAATCAGGCCCTTTGTAGGGATGCTGAGGGGCCGTGATGATGGTTATGGACAGCAGGAGGTCGTTAACCCTTTGTGCCTCCGGCGGGGAGATGGGAGGTTTGGGGGAGGCTGTCAGCGAGGTGCAGGGGCAGCTGGGGCGGTTGTGTGTACCAGCAAACCGTGCCCGAGTAATTCCTGCTGGAAAGCAAATAATGCCTTACGTGGGGTGGGTGAAATTGTATTGCCTGACCCGGTGCTTGCTGCCTTGGGATGCCACCTCACCACAGTGTGTGGGCAGGGGCACTTTGGTTTAAATTGGAAAAGTCAGGACTGTGAGCCAAGGTTTAGCAATGGCTCAGAAACACACGTCATAGTGTTAAATCTTGTGAACTAACACAGTAAGTAATAAACACAGGAGCAGCTTTATTTGCCTGGTGGCTTTGAGTACTGGGCCCTGTGGTCTCGAGCATCCATCTCACCCCAGGATGTGCAGTGTGCTCTCCAGTGGGGGTCAGAGCCCCAGGAATCGCTGTCCCCGAGCCCTGAGGACAGGAAGGGGATGGATGGCAGGAGACAGTAGAACATGGGGGACGCTCGGACACACAGCCCTGGGGGAGCTTCTTCAGGAGCGACCAACTTGGTCCCTGCTGGGTGACTTCTTGCGAACCAGTGACCTCCAAAGCTGCACCCAGCAGCTCCAGCACTGTCCTGCTCTGCCACGGCAGGCAGGCGCTGTCCTGCCAGTGAGGGAAGGGGAAGATGGGACCACAGTGTGTGGAGTCCCAGGGGACGACAGGATGGAGAAGGAAGCACCAAGGCAAGTGCTCTCATGAAGCTAATGCTTAGGGGAAATTAAATCATCAGGACTTTATAAAATAGCCTCTGGCTCTCTGCTTTCATAGTAGTTCAATTTATAAGATGAGGAAAAATGAATTAACTTTGGTGGTTTGCTGGCATCACCCACAGTGAGCCAGACTTTCCACATGCTCAGAGATCTTTCCTGCTCCACCACGCTTACATAAATTACCACCTGGTTCAACTTTAAAAAACGAGCAGAACAAAGTTGGTCATACAAACTCCACCATAAAACACCAAGAAGAGTTAAACAACAATTAGTGGTACAGAGAGGTGCCATTTCTTATTTATGCTTCACTGAACTATTTTAGGAAATATAAAATTTTACTGTTCCTGTAACCAGACTAATTCTGTTGTACTGTGTATATAAAATGTCTTTTTTTTCCTTTCCCCTCCCCAGTGTGATCCTACGATATGTGGTTTTTGAGATGGGAATTTGAAGGGGAAAAATAAAAGCCCAAAGCAGTGCACTGCACTCCAGTCCTGTTATCACGAATGGGAAAAATTGCCTTAGGGTTGCCTGTGTTTTTACCAAGGTACAATCTCAGTGTTGTATGATTTTAGCACTATCCTGGTTTTTAGTCATCGAAGTTAGAAAAGTTTAAATGTGTTCAACATTCAACACCAAAGTGTCCCATGTGTTGCAAAAGTTTTCACCTAATTGGCATAAATGGGACACAATATACTTAATTGGTGAAAAAAAGCTCTTTGCAGAAACAGAAAAACCTACTGATATTGTGAAAACATCACGATCCATACTGAGGGACCTGAAAATCGAAACAGGAAAGATACACAGCTACAGATTGCAGTGGTGTAAAGAAACTAAACCAGCTGACCAACCCTGCAAAACAACCAAACAGGAAAATCCTTGTAAAGGGCTGAGCTCCCCAAATGCTGTCAATCCCTGCAGGAAATGACTGTGATGGTTTTAGTCCTTTAATCCTGATTACTCAGTTATGCATTTTTTAAAATGGGAAGCAGGCAAGTGTCTGAAAGAGTCTGGTTCAAACTTTGCAGAAACATTGTTGGCAAAACTAAGCATGAAATCTTTACACCTGCAAGGTGAACTTCTTGAAAACTGAATGCAAATCAGGTTTCAGAGATCTTTAATCTCAGTTACAAACCAGTCACTTCCAGACACTCAAGCAGGGAAGAACAAGGAGCGACAGAGGTCGGATCCCTGGAAGTCCCTGCCTGTTGCCTTTTACCACAATGCCCAGTGCCTCCCAGCTCAGCTGTGTGACTGTGCTGGGAGCAAGCCCCTGGGAGCCCGTGAGGCGCATGTGCCACGGCCCTTTGCCCACGGCAGGTCTTCCTTCTGTTCTCGTGAGCTAAAGCAGGTGCAGACTGACAGATACCATCCCCTCTGGAGCCATGCCTTCCCTTGGGAACCAGCTCCATGCTCGCTGCACTTGTGAGCTCATCTAATAATTTTACACATTTGCCTCCTGCATCAGTCCTGCCACCACCTTCGCTGTAGTTTTGACAGAGAGGAGGTGCAATGGTTTCCCGAAACTGTTCCAGGCAGAAATGCTGAAAACTTTCCCGCCAGAGCTGGAAACCCGTCCTTCGAGATATTTCAATTCCTTTCACTGAATATCCCTGCTAGGAGCAGAAATCCCTGCCCAGAGAAGCCCATCAGCTCTTTTGCAAAGTGGCTGTTGGGAGCCCCTGCTCCAGCGACAGGGCCCATACCTGGCGCTGTGGGGAGCTGGTGGTGTTGGTGTGGTTGCAGATGGCACCACAGAGGACGGGGAGCAGCTGCAACTGATGTACCTGAAGCTGCTCTAATGATAGGGTGCCTTTAGAGAGCTGGGAGTGCAAACACCACAGAGAAGTGAGCTTGGGTTTGCTCCACGGCAGGGTTTAAGAGGCTCTTGCTAGGGCTCGCTGGGCTAAAGTGTCTCGAGCATATGGGCTTATTTTGTGCAGTTTCTGTGGTTGTTTCTTCGTTGGATTCTCGGTGGTAATGAGCCCACACAGTTGATTGCTGCAGGGAGAAAAAAATCATTCTGAATAGGTTTGCTGAATAATTATGAACTGAGCTGAACTCTTACATTTGCTTACTAATTGTATGGTCCGTGATGTTTTATGTATGATGCATTCATTTTGTTAAAAAGGAATTTTTTTCTTTTTTTGCTGAGCAGCAACTTTTCTCAGTGCAAGTTAAACTGACACAGTGGAAAGAGCTGGATTAAAGTCTGATGAATTGATGTTGTTTGAATTATTTTTTTTAAAACATCGGCCCCACCATTTGGTTTTCAGAGCTTGCAATATGAAACCTAAAATTGTGCTATTGTCTTGAGAGTTGAAATAAATGAATCCCCTCAACTTCGGATTTGGCAGGCACAATTACTATTGTTAATTTAGAAAATAATCCCCTGCAGCTACAACTATTTAAATAATGCCTTTCCCTGCTTCCCCGAAGATGACCAAAACCCGAAGACTGAAAGTAAAAATATGTTTTATAAAATACACTTTTCACTGCTCAGTACAATCGAGAGGCTTCCTTCTCCTTGGCTGAGGACTGGGGCCCTTTGTGACGCAGGGTACCCGACAGTGCCGGGCCCAGGGCCGCGCACCCCCCAGCGCTCCCTGCCCCGCGCTGGACAGAGGGAGCTGCGGGGCACGTCAGCAGCCCCAGGGCAAGCTTTAGCCCAGAACACATCCCAGGTCAGAAACAGGGGCTCAGTCGCCTTCCCACATGCGAGCCGGCAAAACTCTGCAGCGGGTGTCGGACCTCGCCACTCCAAGCAACTCACTGCTTTCACTGTCAGAATATTTAGGCTGAAATTATTTCCATATTTGCCACTGTCCAGTTATAGACACGGTCTGGCTCCCACCGAAGTCCACAGAAGGAGTGGTGCTGGGGGAGCTGGGCCAAGCCATGGGTAGACAAGCCATCGAGATTTCCCTCTCCAGCGAGCCTGCGGCGGCCCTGGAGGGATCGGCGCCGGTGCCCTGAGACGAATCGGGGCAGCCGCTCCCGGCGTCTCCGCCGAGCCCCAGACGCCCCCCCGCCCCCATCCTTGTCCTTCCGCGGAAGGAACGCGCGGCACTCCTCCGTCGGGGCGGACCGGGGCTCTCTGCCCGGCGGGGTGCGGACCGGGAGCACGGACCGTGGGGTGGAGCGGGAACTCTCTGACTGCCGTCTGGGCGGACCGGGGGTGCGGACCGGGGATGCGGATCACGGGCACGGTCCGGGGATGTGGAGCACGGGCACAGACCGGGGATGTGGAGCACGGGCACGAACCGGGGATGTGGAGCACGGGCACAGACCGGGGATGTGGAGCACGGGCACGGACCGGGGATGTGGATCACGGGCACGGATCGGGGATGAGGATCACGGGCAAGGACCGGGGATGCGGATCACGGGCACGGATCGGGGATGAGGATCACGGGCACGGACCGGAGATGCGGATCAGGGGCACGGACCGGGGATGAGGATCAGGGGCACGGACCGCGGCTCTGCCCGGCGGGCGCGGCCGGGGCCGGGCGGGCGGCAGGGGGCGCTGTGCCCGTTCGGAAGAGCCGCTCCGACGGCGCGCACGCAGGCGCAGAGGGAGCTCCCGGCGCGGGGCCGGCCCTGCCCCGGAGCCGCCGCGGGTGCGGGGTCCGGGTGCGGAGCCCCGTCGGCTCCCTCCTTTCCTCACTGTCTTCTTCCCTTCTTGGCCACCGTTCCTTTGGCGACGGGCGAGACGTCCCCTTCATTCCTTTCTGCCACGGCCGGGTCGCGCGTGCTTCATTTTCCACCCTGGTGCCGGCCCCGCAGCCCGGGTCCCGCACACTACTCTCCCCCACCCCCCCCTTGTCACTTCGCTAAGTAATAATTTCCACGTCCAATTCCATTTCTTCGCCAGTTCTGAAATCTCCAGGCCATCAGCAAGGAGGATAGTTCACATGAAAACTAATTACACAAAATCAATATTTAATCACAGCACAGCATCCTGATCCTGCAGAAAAAAAATCCCGTTAAAACTCTCCTGCCATATACAAACACTCCTCGACCGCTCCTCGGCCGCTTATTTATAGATCTCATTTTTTTTGGTGGGAGCAATTTTCATTACTATTTCTTTAAGCTATCGACATGTGCAGCCGCGAGCACCTGAAGCGCCGCGTCCTGCCCGCGGTTGTGACCCCCTGGGCCTGCGGGTGTTGGTCCCTCCGAGGGAACCGGGCTGTGTAAACCTCCGCTGCCGCAGCGCCCGCTCCCTGCGCGGCTCCGGGCGGTGCCCGGCTCGGGGCTGGCGGGGCCGCTCCTGCTCCCGGCTCGGGGCTGCCGGGCGGGTTTCGCCCCGGCGGCCCGGGAGGGCAGTGCGGGCGGTGGGAGCGCGGCACCGGCAGCGCCTTCCCACTCCCACCGCTCGGTCCCAGCCCCGGTGCCCCCCATCCCGCTCCAGGACCCCGCTCCGGGACACCGTCGCTCCGCGCGGCTCTCCGACTGCCCGCGGTCCGTGCGTCGCGGCAGCAGCGGCGCCGGGCACGGGGAGCTGCGCGGGGCGGTGCGGGGCGCGGGGCGGGCGGGGCGCGGGGCCGGCGGCGGAGCCACCTTAACGGCAGCCCCGCCCCGGGCCGCGGCGCTCATTGGCGCAGCCCCGATGGCTGAAATTCATCGCTGAAATGCAAAACTTGTTGCTGCTCCTCCAGCGCCGGGTGAGAGCGCGGCAGCGCGCGGGGAGCGCGGCGCACCCCTACCAGCGCCCGCCCGGCCCCGCGCCCCGGCCCCGCCGCCGCCGGAGCGCTGCGAGCCGCGGGAGCGCACGGCCGGCCGGCGATGCGGCGCGCAGCTCCCGAGCGCCGGAGCCTGTGAGCGGCGGCGCGCCGCCCCGTCGGCTCTCGGGCAGCAGCGAGCGGCGAGCGGCGGGGTGAGCGCGGGCGGGCGGCCGGTGCCGGCGGCGCGGCAGGATGTGAGCGGGGGCGGCCGAGCGGCGCGGAGCGGAGCGGCGGGGAGCGGGACGGCAGAGTGGAGCGGAGCGGCCATGCCCTGCTGAGGAGCCGCGCAGGATGTTCGGGCTGGAGCAGTTCGAGCCGCAGAGCAGCGGCCGGAGCAGCGGGCAGGCGGAGCGGGGCTTCGGCCAGCCCGGACTGAGTATGAGCGCGCACTTCAAGGCGCCGGCCTTCCCCGGCGGCGGCCCAGCGGCGGCGGCGGCGGACCCGGCCCTAGGCGCCCTGGGCGAGCCGCCCCTCCTGGGCATGAACATGAGCCTTGCCGGGGACGCCTACGGCTTCCCGGGCCGCGGCCCCGCCGAGCTGCACGGCGGCGGTATGCAGCCGCCGGTGCACGGCTTCTTCGGCGGGCAGCAGTCGCACGGCGGCTCCGGCGGCGCCCCCCACCCGCACCAGCACCCCCCGCACTTCGGCGGCGGCTTCGGGCCCGACCCCGGCGCCTCCTGTGTGCACGGCGGAAGGCTCCTGGGCTACAGCGGCGCGTTGGGCGGGCAGACGGCGTTCGCCGACGGCTACGAGCACATGGCCGAGGGCCAGAGCGGCGAGGGCTTCGGGCAGCAGCGCCCGGGGACCCTGCCCGACTTCCAGCACCACGGCGCCGGCGCCGCCAGCCACGCCGTGCCGGCGCCCTGCCTGCCCCTCGACCAGTCCCCCAACCGCGCCGCCTCCTTCCACGGGCTGCCGGCGGCCGGCTCCTCCGAGCCCCACGGCCTGGAGCCGCGGCGGCTGCCGGCGCAGGGCGGCGTGGACTCGCTGGAATACAATTACCCCGGCGACGGCCCCGCCGGCCACTTCGAGCTGCCCGTCTTCTCCCCGTCGGAGCCCGAGGGGCAGTTGCCTCACTACGGCGGCGGGCGGCAGGTGCCGGCGGGCGGCAGCTTCGCGGGAGCGCCCGCCCTGCCCCGGGCGCCGGGCATGGCTGTGGCCAAGGCGCACCCGCCGCAGCAGCACGGCGTCTTCTTCGAGCGCTTCGGGGGGGCGCGGAAGATGTCGGCCAGCCTGGAGCCGGGGGCCAGCGCCAGGCACCCGCTGATGCAGCAGCAGCAGCCACCACCACCGCAACCGCCGCAGCAGCCGCCGGGCTTGCTGGCCAGACAGAACTCCTGCCCGCCAGCCATCCCTAGGCAACAGCAAACAGAAGCCAACACTCCCAACCCCAACCTGCAGGACAATGGGCCCATAATGCAGAACCAGCATGCACAGTTTGAATACCCTATTCACAGACTGGAGAACAGGAATATGCATCCCTACACCGACCCCATGTTTAATATGCAGCACCCTCCTCCGCAACAGCCACCAAATCAAAGACTGCAGCACTTCGATGCCCCCTACGTGAGCGTTGCCAAGAGGCCACGGTTCGACTTCCCCAGCACCCCTGGCGTCGAGCGCTGCGCCTCCTGGGGTGGCGGCATGCACGGTCCAGCCATGGAGAGCCACCTGTCTCCGACGGCCTACCCCGGCCTGCCAGGCGAGTTCACCCCGCCGGCGCCCGAGGCCTTCGGGGGCCCGCTGCCGCACGGCGGCCCCGAGCACCCTGCGCTGGCGCAGCGCCAGAACGCGGCCCTGGTGATGAAGCAGATGGCCTCGCGCAGCCAGCAGCGCCTGCGGCCGCCCAGCCTGCAGCAGCTGGGGCACCACGGTGAGGTGGGCCCACCCGGCGGCCTGCCCCCGCCCGCCTTCGAGCGGGAGGCCAGTGGTGGCCGCAGCTTCGACCCACCGGCGCCGCACATGGCCCCCGACAGCGCCTGGTTCGCGGGGCCACCACCACCTGGGGAGCTGCTGCCGAGGCGCTTGGCAGCGCCAGGGCTGCCGGCCGAGGCGGCCCCCCATGAGCTGGGCCTGCAGCCGGGCGGCCCCGCTGTGCTTTTCCGGCCGGGCGCCGGCGGGCTGGGGCTGCAGGAGCCCCTGCGGATGGCAGGTGAGGGGCCGGCGCAGGCCCTGCCATCACCTGGTGTCCACCCGCCCTTCGCGCCCACCATGGGTGGCCTCTCACAGCTGCAGTCGCCGGGCGGTGGCGTGGCACTGCCCAGTGCCCCCACTGAGCGCCGCGGCCCCACCGACTTCGCTGCCCAGCCCAGCTTCCCCTTCGCGGCGGCGGCGCGGCAGCCGGCGGCCCACGGGGCTGCACCTGCCCTCAGCGCCTCGCCCGGTGCTTACCCACCACCCCCACCCGAGTTCCCCCCACCGCCCCCGCCACGGCCTGCCGCCAGCAAGCTGGGTGCCCTCTCGCTGGGCTCCTTCAGCAAGGCAGCCAGCAAGGACAACGTCTTCGGGCAGAGCTGCCTGGCTGCCCTCTCCACTGCCTGCCAGAACATGATCGCGAGCCTGGGTGCTCCCAACCTTAACGTCACCTTCAACAAGAAGAGCCCGGCCGAGGCCAAGCGCAAGCTCAGCCAGGCCGAGCCTGACCCGCCACCTGCCGCCCCGGACTACTTCCCAGCAGGGCCACCAGCGGGTGGAGGTGGCACGGGCAAGGCAGCGGGCAGTGCCCCGCTGCTGCCCACAGAGAGCAGCCTCTCGCCCGGCTATGCTCTGGAGCCGGTGGCCAGCGGCGAGGGGAAGGCGGGTGGCGGGCGGGGTCGGGGTCGCCGGAAACGGGACAGTGGGCATGTCAGCCCTGGCACGTTCTTTGAGAAGTTCTCAGCCGCGGAGGGCGGTGGGGCTGGTGTCAGCCCGGGGCAGCCGGCGGTGCCGGTGACGACAGGGGGCCCACCGGGGGCTGCGGGCGCTGAGCGCGGTGGGGGCACCCCTCATGACAAGCCCCTGACCTCACCCTCCTGGGGCAAGGGCAGTGAACTGCTGCTGGCGGAGCAGCCCGACCTGATGTCTTCCCTGGACAGTGGAATCCAGAGCGTGACCAAGTCGGACGGCAGCTCCCCGCACGTGGACTTTCCTGACGAGGTCAGCACCAGCTATGGCAACGAGGATGAGGTGTCCTCCAGCTCCGACAATGCCGCCTCCAAGCCCACCCGCAGCCCGCTGTTGGGTGGCTCACCCAAGCTGCCCCGCGGGGAGCACTCACTTCTCAACGGACAGAAGCCCCTGGCCCTTGGCATCCTCAGTACATCTACCTCGACCCCTGACAGCTACGGGCTCAGCACCACGGCGGGCGCCCACCCTGGCACGCCAAGCATGGAGCAGGTGCGGACCCCCACAAGCACCTCGGCCCAGGATGAGATCCACCCCCTGGAGATCCTGCAGGCACAGATCCAGCTCCAGCGGCAGCAGTTCAGCATCTCGGAAGACCAGCCCTTGGGGCTGAAGAGCAAGAAGGGGGAGTGCGCGGGGCAGAATGGGGACAGTGACCTGGGCAGCTGCTGCTCAGAGGGTGTCAAGGGCACCATGAGCACCATTGACCTGGACTCCCTGATGGCGGAGCACAACTCCACCTGGTACCTGCCTGGTGAGAAGGCCCTGATGGAAGGGCAGGAGGAGGACAAGCCCATGGCACCCTGGGAGAAGCCCAAGCCCTCGAACCCCAGCAAAGAAGGTATTGGTTGTCTCACGTGGGTGCTGGTGCAGGGGTAGGGGGGATGGTGAGTTGCTCGGGGAGGGGGACGTGATGGGGCTATGTACACTGGGAACACACTGTCTCCACACCCACTCCACCCTTGGTGACCTTGGTGGGTGCCAGATGCCTTTCCCCTCTGGGCTGGGGTTGCAGGGTGCTGGGTGGCTCTGTGGGGGGTCCAGCGGCAGGGACAAAGCGCCTGCTGCTGGGCTGGCCCTGGTGATGACTGCCCCATGCCATCTCTGCTGTCAGCCCTGTCCCCGCTGTGGCTCCTGGGGAGTGGGCAAGTGGGGGTGCTGAGCAAAGGGGCTCCCAGTGAACGCCAGCCAAGCTCCTGGGCCTGGGGTGCTGTGGAGGGGGACCGCAGCCCGGGGTGCTGAGGAAAGGGCTCCCGCAGAGCCTGGTGCCGGCCGAGCCTTCCGGCCACTGTCCCCAAAGTGTGAATGAGGTTTTCCTAAACCGCGAAAACGCAAAAACGCGTTTGGTGGCAGTGCTGCCCCTCTGGGTCCAGGTGTCCCCTGCTTTCAGTTGGAGCCCCCAGCAGTGTGAATACTGAACTGAACCGATCGTAACAGATTTTTTTCCTTTAATTGGAAGGCAATTTAAAATAAGACTCTGGGTCTGCTAGTGTAGAACTTGCTTAGTTGACAGATGTTTTATTTCGACATTAGTTGTCATTTTTGATCCTTCCGTGTGTCCAAAAGGCATCATAATTCCCCAGGCTCAGGAAAAAAAATATTTTATTTGAAAGCCCTCTTATTATAAAAGATGTTTAAGATAAGGATGATTATAGATTCAATTGGTATCTATTTTATCTTATCAAATCCCTATTTTGCAAACTGCCTGGCTGCGTGTGTGAATGTTACAACGGGTGCATGTGCTGTACGTGCTTTCTGAGGGCACACAGGCGGGTTTTGGTGTGTTAGAAGTACATATGTGCAGTTTACACAATATAAACTCATAATTTGTGCCTAGGAAAGTTGACGTGTTGGTACTGCAGTGTAGTTTTAAATTGTTCGCATTACCTCTGATGGTACAGACTGACTTTTTGCAGTCCTCCATGTTTAGTAATTTTGCTAAGAAAGGTGTTGGGAAAATCACAGGGGAGCTGGTTTGGAAACTGGGCCGTTTCCTACGCCGGTTCTGGTTGGCTTTGCAGCTTTGGCTTTCTGAAGCGTGAATCCTAGCCCCCACGGTTTGTCTCTTTGTTCATGTTTAATGCCCAGCGCAGGAGACTCTCATTTCGAGCGAAGTGTTTAGCATGCACGGCAGACCCGAGGAAGCCCATCAGCATTCTCCATGCTTCACCCAGGCAAGGACATAAATTGGTTTGTTTGGGGCCCTTCTTTTCCATTTTTAAATGGAGTTGCACACAGCATCCTTCCTGGCCCCTTCTCTTTTATTGTTTCTTGTACACAACATCTAGATCTGACTGGATCAATAGCTAGTTAGCACAAATCACAGTTCCTGTCACTTCTACCTTGGCAGGCGCAAGCACATATATATGTTCTCTCACACCACACGCACCCCCTTACGTATGCACTTTCACACACACACGCACAGATACACAGATCTCACACTGTGCTGTGGTTAGAAATAGATTTTAAAGAGTAACTTATTCCATAGGTCTTAATTTCGTGGATAAAAAAAAATTCCTGAGCAGTGATTTAATTCTGAACAGCACATTTATTAAAAGTGTAATTTGGTTTAAAATGATCTATATTTTGTGTGTGTGTGTGTCATATGGAGCGATGCTTCTGCAGCGTCTTTAACAGCACTCCTCCAGTCACTTTGATCACCGCTATTCTTAGTAACAGCTAGTGAAAGAAGTAATTGCTTTCTGGTTGCGATAACCACAATGTTGCTGTTAAAACAGTTCATCACTTGGAAGGAAAACCATTTAATCAGTGTTCCTATATAAGGATATGTTTTAGTATTTCAGAGGCTTAACATAAAATACCAAACCAGTTCCACAACAATGCAAAGAGGCACTCGGGTTGGTTCATGCTTTAGTCACTTGAGGGATTTGAATGGGCTGGTTCCTCGGATGAGGAAATTCATACAGACCCGCGGAGAATTTACTTTAACTACTGTTGGAAGTGATAAAGATACAATAGGTGAGACAAAGCACTCTGTTCTCCTTGGTTAGTAAAAATAATTTAACTTTAGATTGCCATACCCCTGAGTGTTTGAAACTGTCTTTAAGAAAAGGTTTTCTTTAGCCAGGGACTGAGATTTTAAACCTTCTCAGTCGTCTGGGATTTGCACCGTGGTGTTTATTCCAGCAGCTCCCCGGTGTGCGGGCTCCATACAGCGCTCCTCCGAATTCAGGCAGTTCCTCGGCGTGCGGAATGCCACGCTGGGGAGTGGGCACCGTTATGGGGCTGGGCAGTGTCAGTGAGAGCAGCGTGGGACCCAGGGCCCTCCTGAGTGCAGGCATTGTCGGGGGCTTCTGAATGAGACCTGCCGTGGGAGGGCAGGCGGTCAGGGATTTATTCCCATTGTGGCACTGCTGCAGTTGGCAGGGCGGCTTCTCAGGAGCCAGGCGGGGGAGGAAGGGGCAGTGGGTGTTGGGGGACAGGTTCCCCTCAGGGGAGTGCTGGGTGCCGTGTCTGCTGCCCGCCTCTCTGGGCCAGGGCCGGAGGGTCCAGCTTAGCTGCTGGCCGTGGAGGAAGGGGCAGGCTCCCCAGAACAAGCAGGATAGGGACTGACAGACTAACAGACTTCTCAAATAGTCTGTTAATGCCCGGATTACAGGGGAAACAACTTGAGTTGTTTTAATGGCTGCTCAGATTCCTCATAGCTCACCTTTTTTCTCATAACGGCATTAAAATCATTTGCTGATCTCTGGCAGTTGTGTGAGCTGTGAGTCTGGAGGTCACTGGGAGCAGACACCTCTGCTGCTGGAGCCCCTGTGAGGTGTGACACCCCTGGCACTGGGTGCTGGCCTGCCGTGAGCTCTGTGCTTGTGTTCACATTGCATTTCGGAATGTAGCATTAGTAATGCTGACTGGACATTGCTCTGCCCTGAAATGTATTTTCTGTGTTCTCTCTGATGCATCATTTCTTATACCAGCGTGTTTTGTGTGAAGTGGCTAGTAGTTTTGGCTTTTTCCCCCCCCCAAAAAATACTTTCTAGAATTTCACATTTTCCTCAGCCGAGCAGCTCGAACTGGGAGTGAAGGATAATAACACTGAGTATAGAGGAGTGGTCTTGACTTCCAACATCACAGCTCTACCTGACAAAGAATAACCAGATCAAATTCACTTAAAAACGTGAGGCCAGCTTAATGGGGTTTTGCTTTGCCTGATTTGACTGAACCAGAACAATTTCCCTTTCAGCTAAACGTGTATTAGTATTCTCTAGAAACCCAGTAATTAAGTGCTGGTGGGGTTTAGTTTTTAATTGAAATTTTGAAGGTCCCATACTGCAGACATCAGGCGAAGATATCAGTATGTACCTAGAACCGTGCAGGCATTGATTGGAAAAAATGGGAATATGTTCTGCTGCTTGGTGGCTGTTGGGCTTGTCCGTCCGGGCTGATGGGCACGTGCCACGCAGCACCCTTAGCCTTCAGCTCTGAGTTTTTGTTAATATTTCATCGTTACACCAAACCTGTCACTGGAATGAGCAGCAGGCCAGCCCTCTTGCCGGAGCAGTGTGTAACATCTGTGAATTGCTGCAAATACATTAACAAAGGTCAAATTCGGTCCAGATGCGGCCGGGAGCCTTTGTTTTCTTTCCCTTCCCAGTGCCTTCTGCTGCATGCTTTATTTTAAATACTGCTGAGTTCTCTTAGAGGCTTTACTGAGGGACTGGGTTTGTTTAGTGGGACCGAGTTTATCAGACCTCTCGTGAGGTTTTTCAGGCACTGAGCCCTCCCTGTGAGCGCTGTGCTGTGGAGCGGCTGTGCTGGAGTGAGCGCTGTGGAAACGAGTTCAGCGGCGAAGCCCAGCGCCCTTTGCAGCGACGGGGCTGTGATTCCCGACACTGCTTTGTTTGTCTGATGGGGCTGCTGAAACTTACACAGTTTTAACAATTTACTGAAGAAAAGAAGCCAGTGCCTTTGTCAAGAAGCCACACGATAAACTCCACAGATACAAAATCCACATCTTTAATAAATGATCTGGATTAGCGAGCAGATTGATATGAGGGAGGAACACTCCCGCTGCTTATCCTGGAGAGAGTTTGGTGTGCATTAGATTTGGGTTTAATATGATCCTTTAAACTCTTCTGACCTGTTAAAAAAAAAAAAAATTAATTGGAAGGGTTGCCCCTGCTTGGCCTCATGTGAATGACAGAAATTCTCCATTGTTTACCTTGACAGACTAATTTTTAATATTTTCTATTAGAAAATGGTCCTGTTTAGAAATGTTTTCCTTTGTTTTATAAACATTCTGCAGCAGTGTGTTTGTAGACCTTTATGGTAAATATTAGGGAAGCTAAAGGCCAGAATTTTCAATAGTATTTGCTCTTGCTGTGATACACTAAGATATTTAATGCAGGAAGTATGTGAATTTATTGGCATTTTAGTAATGAACGTGGTCACTGTTTGACTTTGCATCCACCTGCCTGTCTGGCTATTAATTTTTGATCTCTAGATTTACCTGTTCTCATTTCAGTGGACAGGCTGGCTGTGTTTGAATTAATGCAGATCACAGATTTGGTTTGCATCATGGTGCTTTCTTGCCCCAAAGTCTGTTGTTTTCCGATGGCCCATTCAGTTGCAAGGTGAGTTTTAACGGGGTTGTTTTGTACACATTTGGTGTGAGGATGTGTGTGGGACAGGCTGTGGGAGAGATGTTTCTTGAAATGGGTGTTTTGTGTGAATGTGCTTCAGATCTTTACGTATAATGTAAAAGGAAATGAATTAGACTTAGTATTTATATATGAGCTTGGATGACAGCATAGATTTATTCTGATCTGTGATGTATTATACCATGTCTGCTCTTATTTTTTAAGGTGCAATACCTGTTTTTTTACCAATGAGCTAGTGGAATGCTTGAGTGTAGAACTGCAAATAATTTTTTGCTAAGAAACGTTTTAGCAATGCCTACAGATACAGTTTGTTGTTACTTGTATAGAACAAAGGATAAGGCATCAAAACAAAACTCTAACCTAAAACTATACAGGCTGCTTTTATTTGTACCAGCTGACTCCCAGCCTCGGCAGTGTTCTGTACCAGGGAGAGGTTTTGGTACAGTAAAATGCCTTTATGTGGCCATATAAAATTTTAGTACTAGACAAATTACTGTACGTTTTCAGTCTGTGGTTTCTCATGTATTTCTATTAAATGCGAGTGTGAGGAGAGTCTCCACAGAAAGTGCAGAGCCAGTTCTAAAATGAATCTTCAGGTGGCCCAACGCGCACGCTTTGTTAACGCTGAATTTCCTGAAATATCAGAAACAGTTTAATGACATAATTTCTCGAGCACATTGAGAATATTGAGAGAGACCAGTCAAACTGTAGACAGAGGATCGTTCCCTGTTCTGTCTCTAGTATAAAATAGATTGTCCTGTGCGCGTTGCGGGCTGGAGCCCGTTGGGTGCCGGCGGTGCGGATGGTGGGCGTCAGGCGCTGCACCCGCCCGGCCACCGCGGCTCCGGCCGGCACCCGCCTCCCTGTCCAGCCAGTCTGGCTTTCCCACTGGAAAATCTGCACCCTTGAAAAAGAACAACGTTTGCACCTCCAAATACGTGCTTAAGGTTTGTTTGAGATCAATACGTGTTTAAGATTGGTGTGTTGTTTATTTTTAAATACAAAATTATTCTTGTTCCATTTCTTGAGGGGCGTTTTTAAACAGGAGCCTCCGTTAGTGACGGCTGTTCGGAACATGGCTGGCTGAGCACCAGCTCTTTGGTGAGGGACACGGGGATGCTCATGGAAATTAAATAGGTGAAGCTTTGGAATCTTCCAGGAAATTCAAGGTGTGCCCTGACTTCCCTGGTCTTGGTTAGATTTCTGAGCTTTTAAGATGTAATTCTGAATTTTTGCCATTCTGTAGATAGACCCAATTTGCACACAGTGGTTAGATGACTGGCTTAGGTAAAAATACTGATATTCTTTGTAGCTTGCTGCTTTTCCTTTGCCAGACACTTTTGTGTTGGTGCACTTAAAACATTATGACTTAATAGTGACCTTTTAATACAAAGGGTTCAGGGTTTTTTTTTACAAATTTAAATATATTTTATGGATTATGTGCCAATGTTCTGAAGTCAAATACCTTCTAAATTTAAGCTGAGAATTGAACAGCTGGAGGTCTAATCCATTAATTTTTACAAGCTGACTTTCTTAATACTTCAAAGAGAACATCTTAGATGATATTGCTTTGCTGCTCCCCTCCTCAGCACCCCTTCTTCTCATCTCCTCCATAATACCCTCTCCTTCAAGGCCTCATGTTCTGCTTGTCTCCTGGCAAATGACAAAAGCATGTGAATGTGGGGAATGCATTTTCCTTAGTTGATGTAATAAGTTGTAAAATTTGATGGTCTAGAAATGTGCTCTCTTAGTGTTGCACTTTTTATCCATACGGATGCAAGAGTACGCGGTCACTGCTGTGCTGTGTTTCTGTCCAGTACTTGGGCTATTTTTTGTAGCAGTGCAGGCGTTGTCGTAGGAGTATTTGTGCTCTGGACTTGAGTCTTTTCGAGACACCTGACTCACACCTAGCGCATATCCTTCTCCTGTAGGATTGGGTCTCGTCCATGCTGGCCATTTGGAAATAACGTTTTTCCGAGTTTTGTCTTGCCTCTCTGCTCGAGCACTGCTGATGGCGCTGCTGCCCGGGATGCACGTGCGTGTCCGTCGTGGGCAGCTCCCGGGAAAGAGCTCCCGGGAAGGAGCCGTGTCTCGGCTGCAGGATAAGGTGCTGCTGGGACACTGCTGTGGGGCAGTTTGTGCGTGTTTGTTTTCAATTCCAGCAAATCTGTCTGTTCAGTGTTTTAACATAACACCACCAAGCATGACACTGGGCCATCTACATTTTTATTAGCTTTTAACATTTGTCTGAAAAAGCTTTTTTTGGTTTGGTAAGCAGAAATGTGGTTACATTTAAGTGCTGCTTTGATAGATTTTTTACATCAAAATAAATACAGTTTATTTGAGTTTAAACACAGACAACATGTGTGAGAGCTCGGAAGGGCTCCGCTAGCTCTGACCGCGAGGGACGCGCCACGGCCCCACTCCCGCGGCCAGTTTGTGTCAACTTTGGAATATTTATCTTTTTTTAATCCTTCCTTCTGTTTGGAGCATCTTAAAAGCAAAATAATGAACCTTTTTTTTTGTTCTGAGTCTCCTACCTTCCGTGCTGAATGCTGGGCCTTTAGGTTTGATCCCAGAAAAGCCTGTGATCTGTCAGTGGTTGGAAGACAGTAGGGTTTTTTGGTGGGAAAATATATGTTTTCAGAGTTAAGTCTGCATTTAATTAATTTTGTGAATTAGTATTCACAAAATACTAGAAAGCATTCTATTGCTAATAGAAAGATCATCCTGAGGCTGGGGAAGCACAGTTAATTGAAAAAGCAGCCGTTTGTAAAGTGAAGAAAATTTTTAAACATTTCATATCCTAATTAAGAATGTACTTCTGATTTAAAATGGAGAATATTAATTTGCTATGCGAAGCCAATACACTAGAAAGCCCTGGAAGGAGTCAGATCCTTCCTTCCTCCTTAATCCTCTCCCAAAGTGCAGTTTAAGAAGAAAGGTATGACTTTCTTTTTTTTAATGTAGCCTGAAACCATTTTGCTAGAAAGATGTAAATTGATCTATTAACATAGGAAATGAAGGCTGGGCTGAAGTTATTATCTGGTCAGAATTTTAGGATCTTTTTCCTAGAAAAATCTTCCACTAATTTTTTTTGCACAGAGGCTGGGTATAATATTCCTCTATAATGGCATTTAAAAAGCCTTTTGGTCTCGGGTGAGAGCAGTCAGAGGAGGCAGAGGATGCTGTGGATAAGGGTGTCTGAGCCACAGCTGTACATCATTGTTGCAAGCAGTGCCGGATCCCTTGGGGACTGGGACTGAGCCTTCCCTCCCCATCCAGTGCTGGAGGTGAGGCTCTGACTGTCTGGCTGGTGGGAACAGGCGGAGAGGGAGTGTCCGCCCAGTGTTCCGGCTCCTGACTAGGTGGCACAGTCGGTCAAGGCATTACCATTGTACTTACAGAGATTGGGGTTTACGTGTGATTTAGAGCGCAGTGGAGTCCGTATTCAGGTTCCACTCTATGATTATTTTTATTATTTAAGATCATACTTATTGCACCATAAATTGCCACGGTGCCTTAGAAACCTGGGAGACGTTCCCACTGCTAAAGATTTACAGTCCAAATGAAATAAAACAGACGTCGTCGGGCCAGGCAGCTGCCGGTTCACCGCCGGCATACAGCGCGGTGCCACCGGGGCTTGGGCAGAGGATGCTGGTGAGGCACATGGTGGAACTGAAGGGACCCTGGGCCTGAGTCTCAGCGCTTGGGTACCCAGCACAGGCTGGCGTGCCGGGGCCAAAGGGTGCTGGGATGGGACGTGCGGGGTTTGGGAAGTGTGTGTGGGTAGGAATGAAGGGCTGAGAGTCTCGTCCCAGCTGGTGATCTCAGTTCTCCATGGATTCCTCCTTCGTCCAGCGGTGGGCACGATGCGGCCATACTGCCCTCTCTGGGGCAGCATTTCTCCTCCATAACCCCAGTTATGGCACTTCTGATTTCTGTGTTAGTGAATTTCTAAAAAAATTTCTCAGTCTGAGCAACAGGAAAAGAGACTTAAATGATGTGGAAGTAGTTTGATGCAAAATGGGTTTTCACCTCCTCGGGATGCCTGTGGATGGATCACCAAGGGAGGCTTCTCCTCCCCATTCCCCGGGGAATGGGAGAGGAGGACCCAGACCTCAGGTCTGAGCTGCCCAGTAGGTCACAGCACCCTGGTGTGACTTACACCTGGAGTGGTACTGAGGTGATACTGCTAGAGTGTCCCTTAAACTTGTCAGGCAGCCAGATTAACTGCTTGCATCTAATGTTACAGGTATTTTTGATCTGACTAATTTGGTTTTTTTTAAATTTTATTGGTGCCAAATATTAGGCTGAAAAACTTTTTTTGCCTGGTCTGAAGAGTAGCCCAAAATGTCAGACCAAATACAGTTTTAAAAGCAAGAAGATAATAAATGGGCCTATTGTTTGTATTATACAAAAAAAAAAAAAAAAAAAAAAGGAATTCCCTAGTAATAATAATAAAAGTTACCACAATCTATGAGACAATAATTCTGAAACTCTTAAAAAATAGTATTATTATTCAAAGTGCAAAGCAGCTGGTATTTAACGATGGAACAGATTTTATTGTTGCTGGATATAGGGTCAAATGCTTGCAGCACGTTTTTGATTTAAACAAACCAAAAACACAAGTGCCTTTTTTGAAGATAAAATCAGTATGATTTATTTATTTTTTTCCTCGATCCTGTAGTTCCCTTCTCTACCTCTAAATATAGGCACATGCTGCTCTTTTTGTGCTCGGAGAAACTGCGAGCAGCCCAGCTCCCCGTGCTCTCCCTACCACGCTGTCGTGCTGGAGGCAGAGGGAAAACCAGGGATGTCTCAAGTGCAATTCAAATCTCGTATGAACTACGTTGAAATAGGCAGATGCCAAAAAAAGGGAGAGTAGCAAAACATTCCTTCATTCTGGTGGTTATTATTATTATTGTTGTTGTTGTTATTACTAACCATCAGTGGGAAGTTTCACCCCCTCATTTGCCAATTCCTTGTGTTGGTGGGACGGGTGTGAAGGCGATGGCTGGAAAACGCACGGGGGGGATGGGGCGGTGTCAGGGAAAGCTCAGGGGCAGCCCCGGTGATCAGGGTGAGCTTTGCTTTTAAACTCTGTGCATCAAAGTAGTATCATATGTTACACAGTAAAATGGTTTTTACTGTAGATGTTCGTGTTACATCGTGATCCTGATGTTACTTAGTTTAGCTGAGGTGCAGATGGAAAGGCAGAAAGGCTCCTGGTGCTCTGGGCTCCAGGCTTTGCCAGGGCTCCCAGTGCTCCGGGCTCCAGGCTCTGCCTGGGCTCACGGTGCTCCCCGGGCAGGCAGCTGTGGTCCCAGCTCTGCCAGGGCTCCCGCCGGCGTGCCCGAGTGCCGGGCTGTGGTGGGGCTTAGAAGTCCGGCTACTGTGGACCAACAAACACCACTTTGGAAACGTGAGGTTTTAACAACACAGTGAAGTCTTAGTCCAGGTAATAATCCAGCTCCTCTCGTGTTTAGTGTAGTTTTCCTCGAGTGGCCGATGCCAGTGGTGCTGCAGTGTTTCTGTTACAGAAAAGAACAGGTAAAAAAATTACTTCTTTGAGCCAGACACGTGTGAGCCTCAGAGCTGGGAACGTGCATTGGGAGATTGTGATACAATTACATTTTATGTCTACCTATTAAGCATAATGAAGGGTTGGTTGCTGGCCTTAAATTTGGAAAGATCTTACTGTAGAACTTAAACCAGAAGTAGATTCCTGTAATTACTGCTTTGCCGTGCGGAGTGTGGTGAGGTAGAGGGAATAAAAACTGCTCATTGTCCAATTGTATTTCCATAACTGCTGCACTTTTACATGTCTGTTTTGAAAGATAAAATTTTTTGTTATACTAATTTTCCAAAGTAAGCTAATAAAAGCCAACATGGTGGGGGGTGGGGGAGAAGAGGTGAAGAATGTAAAATGAACAATGCTTGTTGAGCCCTGCCATGGTGCTTGGAGAGTCAGTGGCTTTGTTTGTTAAACACAAGGCCAAAACACAAGGCCACTGTGCTGTTGCAGTTTGGGCTCACTTGAGTCTGAGATCCTTGATTATGAAATGAAGAATTTAAAAAACTTTGAATTTTATGTTTGCTTTTCTTTGTACTAGATTAGGCAAACCTGGTAAAACATGAAGCAGTCAGTTCTGAATCTGCTTTTGCTTTTAGTTGACTTTGTTCTCGCTGCCTGATGGCAGTATGTCAGGGAAACTTGGATCCCAGTGTCAGTTGTTTGGAATTATTGTTTGGATTATATTCAGTTTCAAATGGTACGAAACTGTAGTGAGAAATGAGCATTTGTTTATGCTGATGAAACGAGTCTTTCATAGCCTACACTTGTTTTGGTTGTAAGTATCAGTACATGTTACAGCTCAGAATGTCCTGGTGCGGTTTTTTGGTGTGATAATGTGGCCCCATTCTGCTCTTTGTGTGCCTTTGGGACTGGGAACTGCATCGAAGAGAAGCTTTTTCTGCTTCAGGGGAGCAAGAAGAGGGGGAGGACTAAACCTCTTCTTGACCCTTAGGGAAAAGAAACCTCCTAAACCACATCCTTTTTCCTCTCCTCCTCAAAAATGTGGCTTACATCTTTAATACAGAGGGTTTTTTTCCTTTTCTTTTCTGACCATCCTTTAAGGTGTGCTCTACTGGCCTTTCTCCTCCTGTTTGTAGAACTTCTTTTGGAATCTGTGTTAAGGGGTTATATTTGACATGTTCCTGAAGGCTGCCTTCTGCAGTGGTCTGGCCCAAATAGAAATGTGAAAAGTTCCCATTATCGAGCTGTAAAAGAATACTGGAAATGGGTTATGCAGAAAAAACCATTTAGATAAAAATGCAATTTTCCCTTCCACATACACTGCTAAGAATTAATAGCACATTCTTCCTAAATGGGCACTTCTGTATTATATTTTCACCTTAATGAAATTCTTTCCAAAACAGGAGAGTTTCATTTAAAATTTTAGAACAAAATTGATCTGTTTTTATCTGCAGTTCTCCCCCTTTTAAAAACTTACGGGAATGACTGCCATGGAGTGTTCTGGGCATTCTGTGTAAAACAGGTGTTGGGTTCTGAGGTGGGTGTCCCGCTCTGACCTGCTGTCCCATCACGGGGTGTGTGTCACAGGGCACTCCTTGCCCTGTCAGCACAGCTGGATTTGGGCTGTTGCTGGGGTGGTGTGTGCTGTGCTCACCAGCTGTGCTTTCACAGCTCCACTACTTGGCCAGTGGCCACCACGCAGTGGGGACACAAAGGTGTCACTTACAGGACACAGACATCAGTTTTAATATGTCCGTTTTCTGTAGAAGGTAAATAAATGCTGATTGAAAGAAGGAAAGAGGAATCCTCTGTGGTGGCAACGAAACTGGAGATGCCCCCAGGAAGACTTGCCAGTCCCAGCTAACAGAAAACCATATATTCGTGCTTTTTAATGGTTTCATTTTTAATGAAAGGGTTTTAATGTAATGGTGAGAACAGAATTGTGCAGAAGGAGTAGGGCTAATAGAGAGACTCTGCTTTAAACAGCTCTTCACTGCTGAGTTGCAGTGGAGAAAATGCTTTTATTAAATAAATTGTTTGGTTTTTCATAGTATTAGTAAAATGGTTCTCACATATAAGTAATGCTTATAGGAATGGAGACACAGACAGGATTGATACAACTCAAAGTCTCCATGTTAAAAATACAGATTCCTTTGGAAGTGATGCTGCGCAGGCTTTGCACTGTGTTTGTGACAAATTAATTCTTCAGGGGGATTCTGTGCTTGGGCTGTCCCCCAAAAAGTGAAATACAGGAGAGATGTAAAGCACTTTGTTAGACTCTTACTCCGAAGTAACACTGAGCTTAATCCAAATTCTGTTTTTGAAAGGGGTATTTATAGTCAGCGAGACCCTGACTACCTACAGTCATATGCCGATAGTCTCCCAATCAAAGAGCAGCAAATACTATACTGCTCGTTAGGTGGGTTACAGAACAGCTATTTTTTTCAGTCACAAAACTTCCCTTTTGTGATTCATTTTCTGTGAATCACAGTAGTTCAGTGAACAGTGCAGATCACGACTTCTACAGCCAAATACGTAATTGCCTGGAAGCAAGTGCTGAAAATTTAAATATTTCAGTGTAGGTCTTTGTAACTTGCAAGTTTTATATTAATGGGATATTGGCTCTAGAGTTTCCTGTAAAGCTTCACTCCCTGGGACAAACATGCCCATGGGTAGCATACTCCCCAGTGTGAGTGGTTCACCACTCAGAGAGTGCTGCTGATATGAATTTCGTAGGTGTTACGATTTTATTTTTTAATGTTTTATTTGCTGTTGGTGCTCAGTGTACCTGCAGGCACGCTGCATGCCGAGTTGTGCATTTAAGCATTGGCTGCCACAGTAAAAATCTTGATGGCCATTGTTTCTACCAAAAAAACCCCGTCTCATCTTCAAAGTCACTGCTGTTACAATAATTTTCTCTTTGAACATGTCAGGATTCTCTCCTTGATTATAGACTGGATTGTCTCTTGTCATTGCATAATGATTTTTTTTTTTGGGGTAGGCAGAGACATTTTTCAGTTCATCACAGTTCATCCCCCATCCCAGTACTTCTTTAAAAAAGAGATTATGTTGAAACCAGGTATTTAAGAATACAGATATTCAAGAAAATAACTGGTTTTGACTTTTTATTTTCCTGGGAACTTTATAAAGCTGATGCGAAATACAGTTTTATTTTACAATCTGAACTTAGACATTCAAAATTCCCCTTCCCCGCCCTGCCCTTCTTTGCTTTTCATTGGACCAGAAATCATTATTTCTGAGATTTTCTTCTGCTTTTTATTTTGCCCTTTTTGCAGCTTACACCACACAAAAAGAATCCATCTCTCTAATTCTGCCATTGGTTGGATGGTTGCTTGGGTGGGTGGTGGCTGTTTGACCTGGAGGCCGAGCACTCTGCTGCCAGACCTTCCCTGCCCTGCTCTCTGTTGAGGACTGGTGAAAAGCCTTGGCAAGTGCTCGCTGAGGCTGCTGCTGTCGGGAGCTGTTTTTTGGTTTGATGGTCTGTCCACTCTCCAGGGACCAGAGTTTCTGCTGCTGCTGCAGCTCTCAAAGTGTGGTGGTGGGATGAAGGTACCCTGGAAGCAGAACTCCTCTCCCACTGCTGCTGAGGTGTGCCAGCTTTGTGGCTCTTCATGGCTCATGGCTTAAATTGTGGTGCTTTGCACTAGTACAGGATTCACCTTGGATCAAAGGGCAGGGGACCTCTTGGAAGAGAATGTGGCTTAGGAGGTCCTTCCAAGCCTCCTCAAGCTAAGTGAAAGCCCAGAGGCCAAGAACGTTTGCAGTTGTCTTGGTGTGTGTGTGTGCAGTTGTGGGGTGATGTTGATGCCATCAGAGTAATGCCACCATGGGAAAACTGTACAAAAATAGGTGGCAGTAGAACTGTATCAAGCACGGAAGTGACTTATCCCTTGGGAAATGGGTATCCTGTAAAAATGGCCGGAGAACCCCTGCCCAGGTGAGATCTGCAGACCCGTATCTGGTTGTGATTACATGTGTGCAGGCTTCCAGCTGTTATGATGAGTATATTGCTTCAGAGGGTTGAGGATGAATAAATCCAAAATGCCTCTTGGTGGGAGTTGCCTGCCATGCGATGGAAGCCTTTGCCGTAGAGTTTGTAAATCCTGACTGTGGTTCTGCCCTTGTGTTTTGTAAGGAAAGAGCTAAAAAGGACTCACTGTGTCTTTAAACTTGTAGATCCTCAAAACCTCCTTGGGAAGTAGAAGGGGGAAGGGACCCTTTCAGGATTAATTAAACAGAGATGTCTTGCTGTAGACTTCAGGTTTACTGATAAACACCAGCCCCTCACCCACGTCTGGTGGTGCCGCTGTTATTTAATCAGGGCCACAACAAGGAATCTGAGCAATCTTCCCTTTCTCCTCCTCTGTTTCATTTATCTGTCCTCCCAACCTGTTTGTTTGTGTACGCTTAAGTTTTCCATGCCAGGGAGAAGTAGAGTGGAAATGTCAGGGGTCAGGCTGCAGACAGGAGCAGGCAGGGAGCAGGCAGCCCAGCTCTGCAGCGTTGGAGTTTATGATAAACTGGAGATAGGTTGTTTCAGGTGAGATTAACTCCTTCAGCATGGCTGCTTGCTGCTTAAGAAGACCAGGAGGATGGGAGGCAAGGCAGGTACATTAAGACACTGAACTCAGACTTCACTCCTCTATCCTTGCAGTCCCGTGGGTGATGGCTGCTCTTGGTGCCATTTCACTCACCCTTGTATCAAAGCTCTGCAGGCCCATCTGCCTTGGCAGCTATGCTGCTGCAGGAAGAGGCTGTCTGGATCCAGACCTGAGAAGGACAGTGAGTAGCAGAATTCATTGCAGTGCTGTTATGGATACCTGAGTTACTCAGTGCATTTCTCAGTGGACAAAGCATCCACGGAGGGCTGCTGTTCAGAGACATGACTTTGAGTAGACATGTGACTTGGGGTTTGTCACTCAGAGGATACCCAAAGAGCACTCTGAATGCACTTGCCTTCAGAAGAACCAGTTTTTACAGCAGGCCAACTGAGTGAGTGTCTCACAGGCTCTCAGCTGTATGCCGTGTGGTGGCTCACATGTGCAGCGGCCTCGGTCGATGGCTGGGGTTGGGTGAAGTTTTGGTTGTATGACTCAAGCTGTTGTAGCTGCAACTTGCCTGACCTCTGAGAGAAAGGTTAATTCAGGGTGGGGTGGAGGATTTTTTGTTTGTTTGGTGCCGCCTTTGCATTTGTGTTGTGTCAGCGAAGCGGGTGCTGAAGAGCCCAGTCCTGCCTGGCTTGACAGCACTCGCATTGCTGGCAGTGCCCTGCTTGGAACAAGTGCAGGTAGAGATTACAAGGTCCTTACACCCTTCTAGTGGGACAGTCTGTGCTTCTGCACTGACCGAATCTAGACCAGGTTAACAACAGTTGTCACAAGCAGCCATCATTGCGTATGGGTCAGGAATGAATCGTTGGGGAGAGTCACAGAATTATGTGGGTTAGAAGGGTCATTTTGTTCCAACCGTGGGCAGGGACACTTTCCTCTAGACCAGGTTACTCCAAGCCCTGTCCAGCCTGGCCTTGAACACTTCCAGGGATGGGGCAGCCACAACTTCTCTGGGCAACCTGTGCCAGTGCCTCCGTACCCTTTCTTGCTAATATCCCATCTAACCCTGCCCTGTCAGTGTGAAGCCATTCCTCCTTGTCCTGTCACTCCAGGCCCTGGTCAAAAGTCCCTCTGCAGCTCTCTTGGAGACCCTGTGGGCTGCTCCATGCAGCAAGGTATATGCTCTGCTCCTCTGTGCTGGTGTTTGGGTGCTACTCAATCCCATGTCTCTCTCCTGCCCTTGCCAGAGGCAGCTGATGCTGCCAGCCACCTTCCCCAGGGAGATGCCTCAGGGCAGGACCCACAGACCCCCCAGCATAGTGGAGTGAGCTAATTGGCTGATGTTCTTTCATTTTCCAGGGATATTGAAATTGTTGTGGGTCATAAATCATGAGAGCATATGGCCAGAAGGAGAACGCTGGCCCATATTTCAGCTTTGGGCTGGAAGATGAGACTGTCCGTCCTGTGTTGTACAGGCCCATTTTGTTGATTTACTGGCCTGTGAAACTTCAGAGTTAATTTTTCGTTGAAGCAGGGAAAGTCTGTCTACCCATGACTTTCCTACTTGAACAGCTGTTTGCTCCTGATTCGTTGCTATTCTGAGAATTTCGTGAAGACTCTCCACAGTGATGTGACAATTGGAAGAAAAAGATGAGCTTTTATTTTTCTTATCCTAATAGTGGCACTTACAGCCATACCTAAGAACGCCAGGTTTCTTTGTGTGTTTTTTTAAGCTGAATTTCCCTCACTGCCATTCCTCCTCGCATGGTTGTGCATTTCTTCTATCTAATGATTTTTTTGCTTTTCCTTCAGATAGATTTAATTTTTGAACACGCTGTTCAATCAAACCCTGGTCCTCCATCAGATTTATGGGCACCAGCTTAATCACCACACCTTTCTGCTGCTTTAGGGGATGTTTCTGAACGTGCCAAATTCATTATATGGCGATGACATTTTCCTCTCTTTCTGTAGTTGGGATTTTTTTACAGCAGAAGGGACCTAGAAAGAATTTGCCCAGAAAGTGCTAGGTTGGTAGCATCAGCTCTCAGTCTGATTTGCCAACATTTAAATGTTTTCCAGCAGAGATTTTGACCTTTCTTTAACAAGCTCAGGCCTCCTCACTGAAATATTTAAATTTTTTGCCCATGAAATTTTTTTAAAATTTGCCCATGAATTACTTGAAAGGGAATTGCAGACAGTGATTTAGAACCCCCTGTTTTTGGAGTGTCACACCTCTGCTGTTGGTGCTGATGGGCACAGAGCAGGTCAAGGAGCACCCACAGAATCATGGAATGGTTTGAGTTGAGAGAGACCTTAAAGTTCATTTTGTTCCACCCCCCTGCCATGGGTAGGGACACCTTCCACTACACCAGCTGCTCAGAGAGAGCCCTGTCCAACCTGGCCTGTTCATCTCGGAACTGTGTCTCTGCAGGTGCCTTGTGAACCTCAGCTTTGACCTGCACTCTCTGCTCCCACTTTTCTTATGACCTGTGATGTTGTGTGAGCTCCTTTTGTTTTCACGAAGGCTGATTCCCAAGGTCCCCTCACCCCTGAGACACCAAACTTCATCTGGAGGTGTCCTAAAGAGGAATTGGATGTTTTTCAAGCTAGTGCTCTAAACAAATGGCATAAAAGAGCTAATGATCCTTGGTGCTGGTTCTTGCTTACTGTTAGCCTTTGTAAACTCACGCTGTATTTTCAGGAATATCCTTGAACTTGTGTGGTTTAACCCCGAGCATTACTGCACATGATCACTGTTTCTTGGTGTGCAAGAGCCTCAGATGTGTGAGGCCCCTGGGAGAGATTGACTTTGCCTGTGGCAGTTTTGTGTTACAGTCTCTCATAATTGTGAGTTATAGATGGGGCAGAGGCACCTCTGGGAGCTGTGGGCAGAGCCAGAGAGGAGATGGAGGGACCAAGGGGTGGGCGGCCAGCAAATCCCTCGTCCTGGCCCTGGCAGCCAGGCTGGATGCAGATCTGGCTTTGGGATGTGAGAACACAGGTGCTGTTGAGCTCTTGGGGAACAAAACGACAAAACACTTAGAAGTCTTCGGCCAGCGGTATCTGAGCCTTTGCCTCACGAGAGACTGATAATATTTCAGAGACCTTTTTTTGCTTGGCTAACAAGTGCTCATTTAATTTGCATTCTGAAACTAAGTGACCACAAACAAATTTTTATCTTTCATTCTGTTTTCACTCAATTTAAGGAAAATAGAGTTTTCCATGTATAATCTGCAGGGCTTAAATATCCTACTTATTACTGTAATTTCTACTTTTTCCCCTGCAATTATGTCAAAGCTCTTGCACAAATCTGATGAAAGAGTGCTGGAATTTACATGTTTCCTCCTCTGTTTGCTCTGTACATAATCACCAAGTATTCGCTGCCTTTACTAGCTCCATTGATACACCACTTCCCTTGCCACTGTGAGTGGGCATTTTCCTCCTGTTTTTGGAGGCATGCTCTGCGTGGGAGCTGAAGGTAATGCTGGTTCTTTTGACCCATGTGTCGTCGAACAGAAATAAGCAGCACCAAAACTTACTAAAGTGATACAACAGGTTATAGAGTGAATCAAGAGCTCAAGTAAATATTGCTCTTGGGGCCCCATCCCCTGGCCAAGTCCACCTGGTGGCGATGGGGCAGCATCAGAGTAGAGCTCAGGCCAGCTCAAGCCATTTTTCTGTATTGAACACGCAGCAAAAGGTTCCTTCATGGGAAAAAACAGCTTGATAATACCCAGTAGCCCGGGACAGAGTCTGAAGGCAGCTGGACACGGCCGAGGGGACAGCGAGCTCTTGTCAGCATGGGCTGGTGGTAGCCCAGCTCTGAGGTCGATGCTGTGCGGGGAAGTGGAGGCACTGTCACCGTTCATCACCGTAGCTCTGTGTGAAATGTCCAGGTGGCAATTTAATGCAGAACATTTAAGTAGCATCTTTTTTCAATTTTGGCCTGTCCTGATATAATCCTAGATGGTGTCCAGAATTGGTTTTAGTTAAGTAGGGGGTGTATTGAACAATTTCATGTAATTTCTGTGCAACCAGAAAACTCCACTTTGGATTTTATGGAGAACCTTTCGTTTGCTTGTGCATTCTGGCTGTCAGGAGATGGGCTTTGCATGGGCAGGAGCTGTGCGTAAAGCTGCCGTGTGATAATTTGCGTACATACGAAATAAATTTGAAAGTATTGAGTGCAAAACCCAGCATTTCCTTACTCATCGCGGATGCGTGGGTTGTTACCCTCGGCGAAAATAGGCTCAGAGCATTTAGTTAGTGTGAGCGAGTGATGTACACCAGCAGCGCAGGAACCACGGGATCAGTCAGCCTATATTCCCTACTGACGTGGAGGTCTCCTTCTTGAGTTGGCAGCTGGATTTGGGGAATTCAGAGGCAGGAATACATCTCCGATGGCCGCAGCACTTCGGGAGGGAGGGCTAGGAGGGGGAAGTCAGTTGTAGCCTCTTCCCGGTGTTAAGGTCTGAGTGTCAGTGTGATGGAGCTGGCGGGTGGGGCTTAGGCAGTTTGCTCCTTTCTGAGATGAGCAGAAGTGCTCAGGTTTTTGTAGGGGTAGAAGGACAGCCTTGGAAAATAACTTGTTGCTCCCAGAGGCTTCACTGGTGTTGGATGGCAGCGTTGGGATGTCATGAGTGTTGAGTCAGCTGTGCTGGGATAGGCTGCAGTTGTCGGATTCCCATTTATTTTCTCTCGGAAGTATTCAGACGTTGTTTGACTGTTGGTGGCAGTTGATTTGGTTTGATTTTTTAACACCAGTTTTCCTTGCTTCTGCAGGGTCACAGTTTATCATACTGTGCAGAGTTGAGGAGAGCAGTTTTGGTGATGGCACTGGCAGCCCAACCAGCTGTTTGGAGCCATGTGGTTGGGTTAGACCCTGGCTGGAGGTTTGGCTACCCGTAGCTCAGCTTTCTGTGGCTGTCACAGGCAAGTTGCGGTTTGCCTGTGTGGGGCAGGCAGGGCCAGGCATCAGACAGCAGCACTGCAGCTGGGGTGGGACTTGGTTTGCCAGAATGGTGTTTTGTTCTGTGAGAACCAGATCCCAACATCAGCCGCTTTGCAAGGGGGGCAGGCAGGACCCCTCTGCGGTTTGCGTGTTTTGCAGGGAAGCCAGCCTGAGAGTCAGTGTGTTAAACCGAAAAGAGGAACTGAAGGTAGCCAAAAGAGAGGAAGGATATGAGTTAGAAACTGTCCGTTGTCCCTGTGGCCATCTAGCAAGGCACAGGAGCTGGTTCTGTCGCAAGGCACAGAGTTTCTGGCTTCTCCTGGGATGCAGGACTTGCCTTCCTTCTCAGAGTCAGGGAGCTGTAAAGCAGTGATTTAACAGTAACATCCAGAGAAATAAATAGGTGTAGGCAGTTTCACACTTGTCTGTGAAGCCATGGAGGTGTGTTGCTCTCCTGCTGGGCAGTGGCAGCAAGGTGGTGAGTGGTGTGTTCCCTCTCTCTTGTGTCCTCCCAGCAAAGTGGAGGAACATAGTTCTTAGGACAACAGTGTCATTCTCCTCATCCACGCATTGTTCATTCTGTGTCTTCAAGGTCAAGCTGCATATAAGGTGACTGCTGCCTTTTCCATTGATAGGGTTAGCATTTTTCCTACTTCATGTTTTTTTCACCAGTTTCTTCAGACAGTAGCATGTGGTTCACATCTGTACTTGTCCTCAAGTGATATCTGCCCAGCTTGCTGCTGGAGCTGTGGGGTAGGACACTGCGGTCTGACTGTAGCCCTGCAGCCTGACAGCAAAACCTTAACGCTGCCGTGGGTTTGGGCAGCCTCCCTGTTGTGGCATGCACATCCTTCCATTGCTTCTGGTGAAAACAGGAGCAGGAAAAGAGGTCAAGGGAGAAAAGAGAAAAATATGTATTCGCAGCAAGCACTTTGTGTCTCCTGTTATTTGAATTCTGTGCAAGCAGCGAGCTCCGATGGAGCCCCACGCCAGCTCGGAGACCACTGAAAGCAAAATAAACATCTCTGCAGCATGGGCTGATACACTCTCCCTTTAGAGCCGCAGGCACCTCCAATTAATCATACTGTCTGTGGAGGAAGGGGCTATGAGGACCAGAGGATGCTGCCAGAGCTGATGGGCTGATAAAGGGGTGGGCAGCATGCAGCAATAAGGGTGAACAGGCTGTGTACCACCCGGGTGAGCAGGAAAGACCGTGCCATGCCTTTGGGTGAGCACTGTCTTGTCTGTGTTGCACCAAAGTCAGAGCTTTAATCCTGGTTTGTGGGATATATGAGTGCTGTGTGACGGTGCTCAGCGCTGTGCACACATGGTCTGATGAAAAGCATTCCCTCCTGTGTGAGAAAGGCTCTCACAGAGCAGCTCAGCTGGCCAGGCCTTGACAATAAATCGAGGGGCTGACCAAGCCAAGTGACTTCTTGAAATGTCAACGAGTGAGATGTGTCTGATACCCTGAAGCTGGGGTGTCTGCAGTGTGCTCCTGGTCGGCAGCATGAGGAGTCACCTGTCCCCATTTCCACTGAGCTTCTCCTGACAAGTCCTTGGCATCAGCTCTTCATCTTAACCACCAACACTGAATTCTGTTCATACTGGGGAGGGCAGCATCTTTCAGCATCTTACGGGCTTTAAAAATGGCAAAGATTAAACAGAATAAATGAAGGAGTAAAATCAAAGTGAGAGGAAGGTTCTGGTAATGGGCTGTTGGGGCTTTCCCTCGAGTGCCAGTGGAGCTGGGTGCTGCCAGTCTGGGGCCAGAGGCAGCCTATGCCAGGGCATTGAAAACAGCAGAGACAGATCCAGCCCACAGTGCTTGGGTTGCCAGGGGTGAAGACACCTGAAAATGGTGCAAGCTTATGGTGTAAGCAGGTGGCATGTGCCATCTTTGTGCCTGTGAACAAATGCAAACCACTGTCGAGAAAATGCCTTTGTCCAGGACTTTGTCAGTGCTGCAGCAGCAAGGAATGAGATGGTTCATTTGTTTATCAACACAAATGAACTAGTTGTGTTTAAAAATACAATTTTAGGAGTGTTTAGAAATACAATTTCAGGAGTACATTAATCTGTGGAGACTAGGTCCAGTGTGCAGGAAAACATGAAATGTTTTCAGACCTTATTTTTCTTGAAAACTGAAAAAGATGGTTCTGTGCTGTGTACAAATGCAGAGCTATGTGCCTGAACCAATATGTCAAACTGTCATGTGGGAGATTTGGTGAAAAACATCTTGTCCTAAGGGAATAATTTTAAACACTATATGTAGGTTTGCTGCCTCATAAGGGATCATTACTCAAATCTATTCCCTCTTATGGTAGCTTGGCCTCTGCTTAACGGGCACAGAGTGAACAGAAGCCCATTAACGCGTCCTTTAAGAGTGGTTATCAGATGGTAGAGGGGAAACAGATCTCTGATCAGGGAATATAGTGTTTTTGGCCAAATTCTCAGATTCAGCCTTAACAAGATCAGTAGCAATCCAGGGCCTTCACGCTCGGCTGGCCATCGAGGGCGGCGGCGGGGCCGTGCTGTGCCAGGCGGCCGGACCCTGGGCAGCGCAGGCGGCTCAGGCTGTGTCAGAGCGGTGAAGAAGTGTAAGGGATGAGCCCTGGGGCAAGGAGCCATTCCAGGGATCTTCACCTCCTGTTTGTCACTTCAATGTCGCAGGAATGCTGAAATGTGGAGTGGAACCCACTCCCAACCAGACCCCTACCAGACTGTGGCTGTGTTGTCACTCCTGCACGTCACTGCCTCCCGTCCTTTTGTTGGTAGTGATTTTGGCAAAAATGAGAGAGAAGGCATGAGCAGCACCTGAAGAGCAGCATCGTTTCCCGGTGCCTTGTAGCATC
Organism: Myiotriccus ornatus; assembly: GCA_036023395.1. Taxonomy (NCBI): domain Eukaryota; kingdom Metazoa; phylum Chordata; class Aves; order Passeriformes; family Tyrannidae; genus Myiotriccus; species Myiotriccus ornatus. The sequence continues at coordinate 8,656,432 of JAYRBT010000037.1, forward strand.
CACAGTTGCCTTGGCTACACCAGCTCTCCCTCAATTAACCTCCTTTCTGACAAGAAGATGCACGTGATATGTGTTAGTCTTACAGGTGGACTCGGTTTCTATAGGATTAGTTTCCTAAAAATTGGGACACCTCTGGGTTTGCACAGTGCTTTGTGGGGTTGTCACAGTTAAAAGAACATATTTATTTTTTAATAATGCATAAGAAGATGCTACATGAGGAAGAAGGCTTTACGGAGCAGCTTAACTGCTCAGGGGCTCAGTAAAACGAGGGAGTGAGAAGGAAGCTGGAGGGACTGCAGGTGTGTATACACGGTGTCTGCAGGAGTGAGGAGAGTGTGTGGGTCTAACATCACTAGAGGAATGTGATTTTCCCGAGCTGATGTGAAAAAGCAGTCTATAGCATGTGTACTGAATTTTTTGGTGAAGCAGAACTCCTGGTCCTCTTCCTGTGTCCCAGCTGCAGGCTCCAGTGCTGCTGGCCAGGCTCCTGGCTTAGTCACCATGCTGCCATTAATGCTGTGTAAACAAACAAACAAACAGCAACCTTTTCTTTTCAGAGGCTGCGAGCCTTTGCAAAGTAGAGCAGAACGAAAGAGCAGCTTCCTAAATGTGCAAGGTCAGAGCAGAGGGTCGGGCCTGGGGGGAGGCTGGGGAGCCTGGCTGGGCGCTGCCTGCTCGCTGTTTGTCTGGAGCTGAACGCCTGGAACGTGTTTGGCTGGGTAAAGCTTGGTCAGAAGCTCTTACCTAAAAGCAGACTGGCTCTGGGAACCACCACAAGATCACCAACTGCAGGGGGGTAGGACAGCATCACGGTTGAGCTGGTTCCAAACTCCTTTTGGTCTCTGGTCACTTTACTGCCTTGAGTTGCATGCCTTCCTCATGCACATAGTGTGAGCTTACATACAGTGTTTTATCTCTTACCTCTGCTTCAGCATTTGCTGTTTCCAAGGGGCACAGGCTGTCCTGCGAGCCAGAGGTTGTACTTGTGTCTGTCCTGGGTTCTGTTGTGTCATGTCCTTTGGTTTGGAGAGGAAGTCTCCACCCAGACCATCTCAAGATCTTGGGTGTGGAGGATGACCCTTATTAAAAGGGTACTGCTTTTATTAATAACACAAATTTCTTACAGTAGTTGCTGATAGAGGCATTTGTGCAGTTTAAAGATAATTTGTTTGAAAATACCTTTCTTTCAGTGAGGTACTTTACAACTGACAGTGATTTGTCTGGAACTTAATGGCTGCAAGGCAATGACATGGTGACACCATCTTGCATTACCTGACTAATTTTAACCTGACCATTTCCTCCAAGATCACCCCTCCAGACCGTGGGTGCTCTGACCTGAGGGTGCCGGGTGTCCCGTGGTGAGTGAAGCTCGTGTAGACAGTGGCAGTCAGTACTGACTTTGCAAACTGAGGCTCAGTTCCTGCTCACCTCTTTTGCTTGGGTTTTCCTCTCAGGCTTGTTCATCCCTGTGGGATAGATTTTGCTTTGATTCTTTTATCAGTAGTTTGCTTAGGAATTTTATCCACAGCAAACGGCTTAGAAATAATTTGCTGATTTACAAGCAAATAAGCCTAATTTTTTTATTCTTTAGTTGCTTGTGACACATGAACTTCTTCAAGTAGTCATTGCTGAGGACTGGTTCTGTTGGGGGTGTCAGGGTGCCTGCACAGCCGGTGCAGTGGAGCTCTGGCTCTGATCCTGGCCTGGGAATGTGCCACGTCTGCCTTAACTGTTGGGAGTCCCTGGCTGCAGCCCTTGTAGAAACACCACTGGGACCCCCGGGCCCCTCGTGGCTGCAGTTCAGCTGTGAGACTCTTTCCTCTTTCTCTGTAGCAGAGGAAGAGAGTTGCTGTCACAAGGACTAATCTTGAGGCGCTGGCTCTTCCTGTGCTGAGCCCAGCATGTCCTGTGCAGTCAGGGAGACCTAAGAATAAAAATATTGGGTACTGAGTGCCTTGTGAACAAATACAAGTTAAAAAACCATTTCTCTTTCACAGTTTTCTGCACAATCCCATCTGAGCTTTGAACATTTTATAAATAAAAAGTTTTTCATGTATATTTGCATTCAGGACAGTAAGTAAAATTGAACACCGAATCAAATAGTGGTTATTTAAGGAGTCTATTTTCTTGCCCTGTGGTTTTCCCGAAGCAATAAGGCTCAGGGGTGACAGGAAAGGAGAGCAGAAGCTCCACGTGTTGGGAAGGTTTGGATTTTTTGGATCCAGCATTTGGATATTATGTGGTGGCCTCTGCTCCGTGCTTCTGCTCAGCCCCTTGGTGGTGCTTATTTATCAAAACTGATTAAAACACCCAACACCAACTGCGGGGAACTGGAATCCATTTGGAATGCAGAGAGCGTGAGCGCCTTTGCCGTGCTGCTGCCGGATTCCTCGTTGGAGCGGCGTGTGAGGGTGTCGGCGAAAAGTGATGGTGGCGCGTGGGGCCGGCTGGGCTGTGCAGTGGTAGACATCTGTGTGTGGATGTAAACAGTCTCTGTGTGGAGTTTGCACGTGGCTGCACTAACGCAGGGCTGAGCAGACAGCAGTGCTGCTCTGGAGCCCCGTTCCTTCTCCCGGCGTTTATGGCATCGCGTCCCCAGATTCTCAGTAGTTTTTCTGTGTGGTGTTACTCTACTGTTTTAGATACAAGCATCTCTGACATCTTGTTATAATCAAGCATTAAAAATATCTTCCATTTAAACCAGGCTGCTTTAGGATTATTAATATCATTGTGATTGTGTAAGTTCTGGTTTTGTATCTGGTTCAGTGGAAGCAGTGCGAGCTGTCCCATGAAGTGTGGTACCCCCGCACTGCTTGGCTTTGTGGAACAGGAGAAAGGTGATGGAAGGTAAAGTCCTGAGAGGTTAAACATTCACAGCCAATTTTTGGCATCTTTGGCATGTTCCACCCATTTTAGCTATTCTTCACATTAACTGTAAAATCCATAGGAAAAAGGCCAAGGGATATTGTTTAAGATGTTTCAGCTAAAGTCTTCCGTTTGTGGTTAACAGAAACTAATGATGGCTCAAGATCATACAAAGCCCTAAAATGAAATATATTTTAAGAAAAGTATTATCAGGGTGCTCCATTAAGAGAGGGGAACAGGGGGACTAATGCTGGGAGTGACCGTGAGGGCACAGAGGGTTCAGGGCTGGCTTCCTGCTTGGAGATGTTTCAGCATCCGTTTTCAATAGCAGAGGGTGCATAGGGAAGGAAGGCTTCCGATTGTGCTGCAGTCCAGGACACACTCATCGGTCCTGGATCTGTCCCCAGCATTTAGACATGTCACTGGCTTGTCTCAATTTGTTCTTCTGCCCTGGTGAAAAATCAGCCATGGATGCTCTCTGCAGGGTGGGGAGGGGGAGCCACACCAGTGGTGGTGACGCAGTGTCCCCAGGCCGGGGGATGCGATGCCACGCTCGCAGGAACTGGGGCATGGGCCGGTGGGGAGAGGGCAAGGCAACCCCCCTGCTGCTGCCCGTGAGTTGGTGGGGTGGCGTGTCATGGGTCTTCTAACCTCTCTCTGTGAACCCTTTCCAGCCCACGACCTTCCCCCGAGCAAGACCTCGGCGGCGGCGGCGCAGACGGGCACCCACCTGCAGTGCCTCTCGGTCCACTGCACGGACGACGTGGGCGAGGCGAAGGGCCGGACTGCGGTGCCAACGTGGAGGTCCCTGCACTCGGACATCTCCAACAGATTCGGGACTTTTGTGGCTGCCCTGACTTGAACAAAAGAAATTATTTTTTTTCTTTTTTTAATTTCAAAGGGCCGCTACTGCTAGGTGGACTATTTTTCTAGGTTGGTACCTGCTTAGTGGCATATGGACTGGAAAGGGTTAATTTAAAGTAAACCTCAACTTTTTTTTAATCTTCTGCCACAGTATGTTACCAGTGTTAACCCTTCTGCAGTTAGCACACTTTTGCTTAAGATTTTCCTGCTAGACCACTTTTTCCCATTATTCTGTAACCTTGGCATACATTTATAGATGAGGCCTTTTCCTTTTTCATCTCAGCGTATGTCCAAGTCACGTATGTCATAATAAGACAAAGATTCTCCTCCTCCTTTTTTTTCCTCATTTGCTTTGTTTTTCTTCTTTTTTGTTTTGTTTTGTTTTGTTTTGCTTTGTTCAGTGCTTATTACAACGGTGATCCTGAGGAGCAGCAGTTCAGGAATAAACACCAGTGAAAGTGAAATGGTCAACATTAAATTATATGTTATACTGACACCCAGCCTTTGCCAGTCACATACAAACCAAGCAGTTGATGCTCTGTCGAATGTTCAGGCATGGACCTGCCCTCTCCTGAGAGAATGAGGTTCGCCTGTTAATGAGGTTCAGCCTCATTTGCTCTGTGCCTCCTGGTGAGGCCAGGACGCTCCTTCTTCTCTGTACCTGGGCCCAGCCCTGGGATGGAGCTCTGTCACGAACGGGCTGGTTCAGGCACAGCGGGGAATGTACCAAGGGGTTTTTCTAAATAGGTCTAACAGGAAGTTTTCTTAATGGTCAAGAGTCATTATCTCCTCCTCTGAAGGCCCAGACTAGACTCCCTCTCGCTTGCCTGGGCCTGGTGGTGCTCCTGCAGTTCCCACTTTATTGATGCTGAAAAAGAAAATCCCCTGCACCCTGCCCATTTTTTGCCCATTTTTAGCTACAGAAAGATACTGTTGAATGGTAGCTGATCCAGTGTCCCCTGTGCTTATCTGGGGGTGCCCCAGCCCCTGCCACCTCAGGTCCCGATGCAGTGGCAGCTGCTGGGGATAGTCCAGTTTGGGGGATGCAGGGGGCTGTCTGCTAGGGGCAGTGTTTCCTAATCTACCAGTGCAAGGATATCCCTGTTCAGACCCCCCAAAACTCATTCAAGGTCTTATTTCTGCCACACACTGAAGAACAGCATTGCTGGATGCACACAATAAAAGGAAAGCTTTCCTGCTCGGGCTAGATAATGCTCATTCGAGACGAAATTTGGAAGCAAACCAGATAAACCCATGACTGACATGATGGTCTGACTCTCCAGCGGTTTTACGTAATACTGTCCATTATTTGTGTGTCCCTGCGCCCAGGAGTGGCCCCGTCCCGCCCCGTGCCGGCAGCTCGCCTCCCGCAGATCCTGAGCTCAGGAACAGCACTGGAGGATTAGGTTTTGGCTGCCAAATAAAGGTCGGCCTCTCTAGGGTTATTTATTAATGATTTCACAAATGCGTCCCTGCTGAAGGGACGGAGTTGAAGACTGCTTTGTATTTTATCTTTGATGATTGTGCTGGGTTTTTAATTATTTTGACATAATATTCTCAGTAGACACCAGTGGAGAGGAAATTCTGCCTAAAAAGCCAAGGGTGGTCTGGAATCCTCACTCTCGGGTCGTATGTGGCTTCAGAGAGACTTGCAGTGTTTGGAAATGTGATTTGAATGTGCTCTTATTAACCATGCATGGATTGATTTATGGGTCTGGTCAATGAATTGACTTTGGATAAATTTGGATAGTTTCGAATCTTGATTTTCAATATTATTTTACTTTTTATTGAAGCTGGAGCTGCCACGAGGATGAGGATTTTTGCCCATCCTGAAGCAACTGGCTGTGGAGCTGCCTCACGCCTGCTTGGTTTGGAACAAAAAGCTGGGATGATTTGTACCTCTGTTGGGGTGTGTGACCAGGAGCACTGAGCTCCTCCTGCACCTGCAATAAAATATCACCATCCCCAGAAAGTATCTCCTGGTAGAATAATCACTGTCAGCCTCCCTCTGGAAGGTGCCTCTTTGCCTGTGATTCCTCAAGTCCCGGCTCACCCAAGTATGTGATTTTAAATCCTGTCATGATTTTAAATGCTGAGCTGGGGGGTCTGTGCCTGCCAGGGCACTTGTGCTGCTGTGGGGGGCTCAGTCCACAGAGAGGGGTCCTGGGGTGACCCCAGTACGGTACTGTCTTCCATCACAGCTGAAAATTTCGTCTGAGTTCATGGCCTGGTGGCATTCCTGCGTGGAGTGCAGCCCCTTGCCTTGCTGCTTTGTTTTTAGTTTTTCCTGCTGCACTGAAGAGAACAGGTTTTTCAGGCTTCCTGAGGTCAGGGATGCACACCCTGTGCCACGGGAAGGAACCTGTCAGGGAACGCAGAGTTCAGATGCTTTTAAAGAGAAATTCTCGTTTGAGTGGAACTGTGCTGTCTTGGTCTGACCAACAGTTCTACTCGTTCATCAGCAGCAGCTTGTGCTTCTCTTCTGAAGTTGTTCTCATCCACTTGGAACTTCCTTTCTTACTTGCTCATGGAAATGCAGCGTGCAAGCAATTCCTTAAAAATCAATGGAATTCTGTGAAGTGAGGCCAGGCTGTTCTGAGGCCAGGGGCTGTGTCTCCAGGGGCTGAGCCATGGGTGCTGTGGCACTTGGCTGCAGGTGACTCCGCTCTGGGTGGTGGGTGCAGTGTGGGGAACAGCACTGTCAGAGAGTGAGGAGTTAAACCAGTGGCTGGCTGTGTGCTGGGAGTTCTCCTGAATCATATGGTCACACAAAATCCTCTTGCTAACCTCCTGTCCCTTTGATCTTGACTGACTAAGCTCTGCCTAGGGCAGCCATGGGTGATGCCAGGGCCAACCAAACCTGTGCTTTTAGGGTTTTGTTGCTTTTTGCCAAAGATCAGAACAGAAACGGTACATCCTGACCAACATAGGCAATCACATCCTGCTCATCACCTGGGAATGTGGTACTGGCAGCATATGCAGAGGGCTCGAGCTTTGTCACAGAGCTGGTGTTACCTGCAGTAATTTCATTGTACCAATTAATTTTACTCATTAATGATGTGATTTTCTGAATAGTAATATTCCAACTGAAGCATGTTTGAGAGCTGTAGGTAAAAGGCAGTTGTGGAAGAGGTAAGTTGCACTCTTGTGGAGAGGGAAACTGAGGCACAGACATCAACCTTACCGTGTCAGGCATATCAGTAGCAGGGCTCAGCTAAACTGAGGTCAGACCTCTGCTCACTGCAGAGCCCCATGCCTGAGACTCGCTTCCTTTGAGGGCTGAGCTGGTCAGTGGGGAGAATTTTATGAGCTAATGTTTCCCAAATGCCAGGGCAAAGCCAGGATGGTGAAACCTCCCACCCGTGTGTCCTGTGTGGCTTCCAGATGGGGGATGTTGTACAAGAAGCCAAAGACTGATGGTACATGACGCACAATCTGCTTTGGATTGCGAACAGCAGTGGCTTTGCTTTGTCGTGGGGATTCTCCCTGGCCAGCCCAGCACCGGAGGCTCCCACGCAGCCTTGGAGCTGCATCAGGGGAACCGGGACATCCCCCACCTCCCGGCCCTGTGCCCTGGCTCCCTGTGTGTTTGTTAAAAGAAACCTTGTGCTTAGTCTGCAAGTTACAGTGTCATAAAGTTTCTGTTGCATTTCAATTGGGAGGAGTGATAAAACATCTCATTGCCAGATCACTTTCTCCTGGGGTTACCCATTCTCTGCTATTCGAGCATCAGAGAGGTGGTTTAGGCTTATTGTTATTTAGTTAAGGTTTTCACTGTGTGTGAAGGTGGAAGAGGGTGAGCACCAGAATTCTGTCACCTGGATCACTTGGGGACCTGTGCAGATCCCGTGGCCTCCATGGTAACTGTGGGGCTGGCTGGCCTTCAGAACCTGGGATCGAGATTGGACTTCCAGGCACCATCAGCAAGACAAAAAGTTCCAGTTTCAGTAGGCAGAAGGGGTGAGGTGAGTGCAGGGTAGCAGGACGGGCACTGGGAGGGTGGGGGGGCAATAGAAACCAAATGGTACATTTGGCTTATTTTTGTTGGGCTGCAGTGTAAGGTTTTCTCAGCTGCTGGATTCACAGCTGTTCAAGGGATGGTGTGTAAGAGCATAACCCATTTTTATAGAATTGTTTCTCCTTTATTGCTTAAGGCTAATGGAGGAAATAGTCTAATTTTGTCTTAGAAATTCTCTATTAAAATTGTTGGTTTGAGTCCATCCGCTCATAGGTTCTGACTGATGAAACTGGAGGCTCTGATTTCTGGCAGTCATAACTTTATCACTATTCACTACCCAAGAATATTACAGCTTTAAAACAGCCTTAAGCAAAAGGATGTTATTTCTTTGTACTGAATTTGGTTCATGGAAAAGAAAAAAAAACTCAAAACACTGGTAATCCGTACTGCATAGCAAACTCTTCTGAAAAATGTTATTGCACATGTAAAATATGAAAACTTGACTCTGCTGTGTGTTAGGCAATCCTGTAACCTTTTTTTTTTTTTTTTTTGATTCTTGTTAAATTCATTTCCTAAATGCTTGGTTGGAAGACTGTGACAATAGCTCATGAAATTGAGTGTTATTTTTCTTTCTTTTTTTAAATATGTAAAGTGCAGTCTTCTGTATTCCTGCATATTGTACATATCTGTATATGTTTTACTGAGCAACTAAATAACAATAAATATGATGTTAATGGTGGCTACTGTATATTTCATACCAGCGTTGTTGATTTTTGTAGTAAGTCCTTTTTCCCCTGGGATGTGAAGAAGTGAACAGACACTGTTCACATTCAGGTAAGCCGTGGGCCTCGCGATTGTCAGCGGAGAGGGCACGGAGAAACCGCGTGCAGATCAATATGATCGAAGGCAGAGTCTCGTTTATTAAGTGTTACAGTTTTCATTATATACTTTTCTTACGCACACACGTCTTTACATGATTGGTCGGGAATAGTTAAACACACTTTTCAGCACTCAGTACTTGCTATCCTGTGATTGGTTCCTA